>APFE030350776.1:23975-77071 GCA_000404065.3 Pinus taeda
AGGCCAGTTCATAGGCTATGGAAATGGGAGCTTTATCAACGATGACCCCTTCAAGGACTGGAGAGAACTATACGTCACGCCATGCTACCCGGCTCGAGACATTCAAAGCTGGCCTGCAAAGCCAGTTCAGTTCAGGTTAGCCTGCATTTCCTTGGTTTATGTACTTTATCTAGTGCATTACACGATCATATATTTTATCTATCCCACACTCGAACTGTCATTGTTTTTCAGGGAAGCTTTAGCGAACTACAGCGATACGATGATGGAGTTGAGCAAAACACTACTTGGGCTCATCTCAGAATCGCTAGGAATTGAAGCGGATGCGATCGAGAAAGCCTGTGGAGAAGGCCAACAGAAAGTTCTCTTGAATTACTACCCGACTTGCCCCCACCCCGCTTTAACGTTAGGCCTCAAGAGACGTACCGATCCAGGAACTCTTACCATTATACTGCAAGACAATGTTGGAGGCCTTCAAGCCACAAAGGACGATGGTGAAACGTGGGTTACAGTGGAACCCATCGATGGAGCTTTCGTTGTAAATATCGGAGACCATATGCATGTCAGTGCCTATATTTATTGTTTTCCACAACATTTTAATTCTGTATTGAACGTATTGAGATTAAACGAAACTGAGTTACAGTATAAAAATAAAATGAACCTCTATGATCTTCGTCGTAGTTATTTCGAAATATTATGTTATTTAATTCATCATGAAACATAACAAATAGTTCTGAGAGAATAAGCTATCTTGTTTTAGGACTGCGTCGCAAGATTAGGTCTTGCACTAGTATTGTGTATGAAGATTATCTCGGTTGAAAATATCACACGATCTGTCTTCTAATAACCTCAAAAATAACCACAAGACCACTTTCTTATTTATGTGGTTTATTGTATTAGGATTGTGGTATTTTGGTTTCTTGCATGCATGTTGAATTTGGCTTTTTCTATGATGCATGGATTTTTGGATAGTCCATACAACATTGGTACAGGGAGAGAGTGATCATTACATTTATTTAATAACTATAAAAATTAAACTAATCGATTATTTTTTTAATTAATTAACTTTTTGATTATATAATCTAAATGTTAAATATTTTTTTTGAACCGGTCAACTATCTATTATATATATATATATGGTTGCTCAACAAAGTATTATATTACAAAATATTTTAGATTCAAATTATTCAAGTTTATCCCTAGACTGCTTGCTAGGGGCAGTTTGGTTCTAAACATTAGTGATCATACGGAAATAACTATACAAATATATATGAATTCCAACCATACTTATTAATAAATCATTGTATTAGGATTGTGTTTCAAAAGTTAGGTCTTGCACGAGGATTGTGTATGAAGATTAGCTCGGTTGAAAAAATCAAATATCTGTCTTTTAATAACCTAAAAAACAACCACAAGAACACTTTTTATTTATGCGGTTTATTGTATTAGGGTTGTGGTATTTTTGTTTCATGGATGTAGGTTGAATTTGTTTTTATTTTATTATATTAATAAAAAAAATGTGTGTGCGATTTTTTAGATTTTCTACACAATATTTGTATAAAGCCAAAGTGGTCACTAGTTCTATGGAATATTTTTATATAAGGAAGATTTATGTGAAAGGATTACTTTCTATTGATTTAATTTTTAAATAGGTAACTAATAATTTTTTAATAATAAAATATTTTTAACTAAAAAACCTTCGCCAATTAAACTAATGTTATAAGAAATTAATCATAAATAAAAATATTAATTTCTTAATTAATTATTTTTTATTATATAATATAAAACATATATATTATTTTTACGCAGTAAATTGTTTCAGCCATCGGATTCATAAAAGACGGTTCAACTATCGGGACTCTGTATTGTCGGTTGCTCTTCCATATTACAGAGCTTGTTGGAGAGCCCGGTTATAAGGACTGGTGTCTTGCAACAAATGACGTCCATAGTTCGCA
The DNA here is from genome assembly GCA_000404065.3 of Pinus taeda. NCBI lineage: Eukaryota > Viridiplantae > Streptophyta > Pinopsida > Pinales > Pinaceae > Pinus > Pinus taeda. Next base: position 25,928 of record APFE030350776.1, read on the forward strand.
AGACTGGTGATTGATACTGGCACTATACTGGAATTTATCTCTACATTTACCCATGGGAGGGACCTCCCAGATTTTATAATTTTTTTATTGTTATTTCCATTGCTTATAAGGTTTTAGGTAACGAACTCGGTGAAATTTTTCATAACCTTTTTAATGGAGATTGAAATTAAAGTTTTTGGTTTCTGATGCAGCAATACTTGCTCGGTCGATAAACATAGGTCGATAAGAATCTGTAGAGATTCGTGGATGGAATTCAGTTCTTTCTTTCTCAAGCAAATGTATTTTTCATTCTGCAATTAAAATCAAATATATATTGTCGTTGCTCGCTTCATTCTGTGATTTTTGTTGTGTGCAATACTCTGTTTTGTTCTTTAGTTGGTAATTATATGGCACTTATATGGCACTTTTTTCGCAGGTGAGACAATGTGTAAAGGTTTCTATTTGTATGATGATAGACAAAAGGCCCTCAAGACCCTCAAATCAAGAAATATATTGAGAAGTCAAGGAGCATGGCTGGTTTGATTGTCAATAGCAAAGTAATTTTTACTTCTGTTGCAGTATTATTTGGAAATATTTTCTTCATTTTTATTTTATTTCATACCACTTTTTTAGACCAAACATGTTTTCTCAGTTTTGGTAGCCAATTTCCTTGATGGATAAGGAAATAATTGAGATGGTACTCTTTCCAGTTGTCAATGAAGCTGTCAATGAAGCTTGTCGGGGTTCTAGGCGAGGGAATCACGGTTCAAGATTCAGACCTTGATATTTCCTCTGTAATGGGCATGGGATTCTCACATTACAGGTAAGTTGAAAAGTTCATTTTTTCCTATTTTTTCCCTATATCTGTTGCATCCTATATCCTATATTATATCCTATATTATAGTTCTTTCTTTTGAAATTCTTATAAACTTAGTTTGTTGTTGAAACTTTTTGAAAAAATTTTATGGTTTTTGGGGAACAATGATTGAACCAAATTACAATCCATCGAATTAATGCATTCATATTCTAAAGATGTTTACCTGTTGGAGGAGTTTTAAAAGTTCATTCCCAACAAAACTAAGAGAGTGTTTCTTCCAGGGGTGGTGTTATGTTCCGTGCAGATTCTCTTGAATTGAATTACAATTATTCCAAATTGAAGATCTGGGTTGAGTCATATGGTAATTGTTTTAAACCCTACCCATTCTTAAAAGAAAGAGCAGCCACTCGGTCTAAAATGGTTAGTATAGTATCATTTATCATTTTGATCCCTTTGCTCCAAATTTGATAACCAGTTTTTTATTGCTAATATTTTAATCATTGATATACGAGTGCAGAGTGCCCCAATAAAAAATATCAAGTCTTGATTACAATTATTGACAACAGTTCAGGGAATCTCCTAAACATTGTCTACCAGAGATTCTGGATGAGAGTAATGCCTATTTTTATATTCGTGATAGCTTGTCACCTTACCATTTAATCTCCAGTGCTCAGATTAAAGATTTATAGCTTAGGGAATTTCGTTGGAGACACATCGGGATTGTGTTGCAGCGCAAAGTTTCATCTTGTCAGTGCATATAATATTTGGTTGTACAATATTGGTTGAGACTTGGGTATTAGTGAATATTTCTACACTAACTCGGGTATTAGTGAGTAGTTCTAGGTTTTTCATTCCTTTACGATGTTTTCCATATCTATTGTAAGTAAATTTTATTACTTTATGAATGTTATCGCTTGAGTAAGCAAAGTACTTGAAATATAAAAAGAACCTAATTACGTGTTGTAACAATTGGCCAATATGAAAATTATTAGAGATTACTCTTCATCGTTACTCTTTGTTGGAGTAACTGTTAAAAACGAAGTGATATATTTGTTAAAAGCTAAGTGATATATTTGTTAAAATGCATAGAAATAATTCTTATGTTCCGTCATTGTCCTTTTGGCTTTATAATTTAATTAGTAATGGTTGGTGATTGCCCTTTAGCTCTCGTTATAGTATAATTATTAGTTGTTGTTTGTGTTTAATGAATTTTTTAGATTGTACTTGAATATATGTGTCTTTTCGCATAACCTTCTTCATTTTCATTGTTGGATTTTTTCCCGCAATATGAATAATTATCTTTATTAGCATTTATTTTATTGTTTTACTTTTGAAACTGATTTTATTCTCAAAATAGAGAAATGAATATCTTTTATTAGTTGATAATGAACAAATGATATTAAACTCTATTCATAATTTATTGCATTGCCAAGTATTTCATAGGTCATTAGGAAAAGATGTCACATAACATTAAGTAATAACAAAAAACTATATAAATGCATATGCATATAACTATATGACAAAAAAAAGTAAATAATTAAAGAAAAAATAAATATTGTTATAATTTTATTTTCCACACTATACCACAACCATATATTAACCTTCTCCCCTTTTTCTATGTTAAGTGAATAGCTATTAGCTCATAGCTCCCAAAAAGAAGACATATTATATACCTTAAAGAGATGTCGTATGCCACATTACAATATTATGGGCTACTAATTGAGCGAGACAAGGAGGAGGACATTTCATATACCTTGAAAACATGTTGTATGCTACATTACAATATGATGGGCGAATAATTGAACACATTGTATACCTTGAAGACATGTTGTATGCAACATTACAATATGATGGACTACTAATGTCTTGAAAACATGTTGTATGCTACATTACAATATGATGGGCGAATAATTGAACACATTGTATACCTTGAAGACATGTTGTATGCCACATTACAATATGATGGACTACTAATGTTCTGTGTAGAATTCGCTACGATGTAGAAGACGAGATTTGACTATATTCGCCACAGTTTCTTCCGAGAAATTTTCTTGTGGATCTCTAAGGATGGATCCTAAAATGTTTCATATGAAAATGCTTTCACTATCTGAATTGCCTTATTTTGAATATTTCATATGAAAATGCTTTCACGATTTGCCTTCCCCGTTTTGAAACAGATCTGGTTCTTTCGACCTTCCAATCTGGTGCAACTTGTTCTCTCCGTATCAAATTCAAAAGAACATATATGCCTTCTTTTTTTTAATTGAAAATAACATTTAATATAGAGGGATGTGCAAAATAATAAGTTTAAATGGATAAATAATAACCTCCTAAAATTTTCTAAATTTGTCATTTTCAGGTTTCTTTTATATATTAAACCTAGCCCACAATTATACCAAGAATATGAAGAAATAGTTCGCAAGGTGGCTTTCATTCATGAGAAAGGAAACTCCTATGAATTCATTCACTTAGCTTTCTTGCATTAACAATGCATGGTACATATCAGATCCAGCGATCCAAACAAATCATTTCAACATGGGATAAGTTGCTTTCTAAATGTGGGTTTTTGACCTGCAAACAACCTTTTTCACCTCCGTTTCACTTGTTTATTTCTTTAATGGAAATGAAAGGAATCTTTCAAGCATTTGACACTAAAACAATTCCACCTTTACGTGAAGATCAAAAAGGAAATTTCTTTCGCGTACCATCAAGTTCAACCGAACACGCAAACAAAATTTCTTTCCCTTTACTTTCAAAACTTACATCGATGGTAGGATTAAGCAATAAGAGAGATGATTGACTTGAACTTTGTTCTTACTTTGTCCCATGGTTGGAATTTGATGGGTAGATTGTGCATCGTGCGACAATTTAGCCGTCAAATACGACTGACACTCTAGCCTACCCCTCATCAAACAACTTTGAAAGATGTAAAACGTTTAACCGTCCTTCGATCAACCATGCCTATGATAATTATGGACCCAGTATAGCACAAATAATTTCCAAGGGGTGGACATGGACATTTAACGCACTCGAAACAAATGTTGTAAATGACTTATTGACTTAAGCAAGCCCCCCAAGTAACAAGGGTTTTATTGGAACTTGAAAGAGCATCTTCGAACATTAGGAGGCAACCTATTTTGGAAAGGTTATAAAATTTGTCAATTTCGTGTAATGTAAGTGATTTGTATTTATCTTCTAGCTTGAATGATAATTTGTTTACTAATTTTTTTATATATCATGATTTTTCTCAAATTTATGCCTTACGGCGTTTCCTTTGCAACATTTAATGCAATTGCTAGTTAATAATAAACCAATAATCAAATGTTGAAAGCAAAACTTCCCCATCCTCCTCCCGTCTTGCACGCCATGACTCAACGCAACGACTTCTTGTCACTGGCCTCCTCCTCCTCCCGTCTTGCACGGCATGACTCACTAATTAATAATTAAATGTTTGAAACCAAAATTTCTGACTCGATCTTCCCATGCTTCCCTTCCCTCTTCACCACGCCCAAACTTTCATAATCACACCACCACCTTTACCATGCCCAAACTTTCTACGCCCATAATTACACACCTCTCGCATCTTCACTGACTTATGCAAAATTCCACATCCTCATCGAACAATTTCGCAATTTTATTATTTAATATAATAAAGCAATAACCGGATTTGGAATATAAATAATTATATTTTCCTACGCCCAATGGCCGCCTCCTCCTCCCGTCTTGCACGCCATGACTAAAATAATTATATTAAATGTTTGAAAGCAAAATTTCTGACTGGATCTCCCGATGCTTCCGTTCCGTGTTGACACCACCACCTCCGTTTTCACGACGCCCAAATTTCGGTGGAAATCTATGGAATTGTGGGTCCCGCTCCAGCCTTTTCTCACTCTTTCAATAATTACATCCACAAATAATTATAATTATTAAAAATAAAATAGATTTTATTATTTAATATAAATAATAAAATAATGAGATGTAGATCACTCAACGACCTGAATGTTGATCACTAGAAATTACGCCTCAACTTCTGAGTCTTTCACCCGCTCCTTCGCTCGTTGACGAGAGGACGAAAAATTACATGATTCTCCCACTCTCTCTTTATAAATACTCATGACCATCCTTCACATTCATACCATCCTTTGCTATCAACATTCCAATTTCTCCTCTGCATTTCCATTTCTAGCACCATGTCGTTCCTCTCTTTTTCTTTTCCTCTTCATTTCCTCTTTTTCATCTCCACTTTTTCCTTCATCTCCATCTCCTCCTCCTCTCCGCATTCATTTCATGACGATCGACAGTCTCTCTTAGCTTTCAAAAACAAAATAAGCAGTGATCCTCATGCTTCTATGGCCAACTAGAGTCTCGCACTGCCCTTCTGCAACTGGCCCGGCGTCACCTGCAGCCGCCGTCACATGGACAGAGTCGTCTCTCTCGGCCTCCCTGACATGGAACTGCAGGGCACCATCTCTCCTTACCTCGGCAATTTGTCCTTTCTCCATACGCTTGATCTTTCTGGCAATGCGCTACACGGTTATATCCCAACTCAGTTGGGACGCCTTTTCTGTTTGAGGGAGCTCTGGTTGCACTCCAATCAATTGGAGGGAAGCATTCCGAGTGATCTCGGCAATTGCACAAATTTGGCTTCCTTGAAGCTCTCCTACAATAATCTGACTGGAAGTATTCCTCATGAGCTGGGTTCCCTCACACATCTGCAGCTCATTTACTTAGGAGTAAACATTCTAACAGGTATGAATCTTCTTCCTTTGGATACTTTTCAGTTTTGATTATTTTAAAGATGGAAAAAAAATTATCTCCCTTTTTATCAAATATCTTAAAAGATTTGAGTGACTTAAATTTTCACAAACAAGCTTTCGCAGGAAGCATTCCTGAAGAATTGGGCCTTCTCATTAATCTCCAATCACTTGATCTTGGAGAAAATTCCCTCCATGGTCATATTTCGAATTATCTGAGCAATTGTACAAATTTGGCTTACTTGGCACTCTCCTTCAACAATCTGAGTGGAAGTATTCCCCATGAGCTGGGTTCCCTAACACATCTGCAGCAGCTTTACTTAGGAGCCAACATTCTCACAGGTATGAATCTTCTTCCTTTGGATACCTTTCAGTTTTGATTATTGTAGAGATTGCAAAAAATTATCTCCCTTTTTATCAAATATCTTAAAAGCTTTGAGTGACTTAAATTTTCACAAACAAGCTTTCGCAGGAAGCATTCCTGAAGAATTGGGCCTTCTCATTAATCTCCAATCACTTGATCTTGGAGAAAATTCCCTCCATGGTCATATCCCAACTTCGCTGGGACGACTTTTCCGTTTGAGGGAACTCGGGTTGGACCACAATCAATTGGATGGAAGCATTCCGAGTGATCTCGGTAATTGTACAAATTTGGCTTACTTGGTGCTCTCCTACAACAATCTGACTGGAAGTATTCCCCATGAGCTGGGTTCCCTAACACATCTACAGCAGCTTTTGTTAGGAGCCAACATTCTCACAGGTATGAATCTTCTTCCTTTGGATACCTTTCAGTTTTGATTATTTTAGAGATTGAAAAAAATTATCTCCCTTTTTATCAAATATCTTAAAAGCTTTGAGTGACTTAAATTTACACAAACGAGCTTTCGCAGGAAGCATTCCTGAAGAATTGGGCCTCCTCATTAATCTCCAATTACTTGATTTTGGAGAAAATTCCTTGCATGGTCATATCCCAACTCAGTTGGGACGCCTTTTCCGTTTGAGGGATCTCCGGCTGCACCAGAATCAATTGAAGGGAAACATTCCGAGTGATCTCGGCAATTGTACAAATTTGGCTTACTTGGCGCTCTCCTACAACAATCTGACTGGAAGTATTCCCCAGCAGCTGCGTTACCTAACACATCTGCAGCAGCTTTACTTAGGAGACAACATTCTCATAGGTACTATTCATCTTCCTTTGGAAATCTCTGGGCGTTGGTTTTTTTAGAAATTTAAAAATGGTCTTACTCGTGTTATTGTGAATTGTCAGGTTACATTCCCAAATTTCTGTCAAATTTCTCCACTTTGGTTTACTTGGATATTTCCGAAAACAAACTCACTGGTAGCATTCCACAACAATTGGGTCAACTCGCTAGTCTCCAAAACCTTTCCTTCGCTATAAATGAATTATCAGGCCCCATTCCCACTTCTTTCTCAAATATCTCTACCTTGGTTGACTTGGAAATTTCCATGAACAAACTCAGTGGAAGAATTCCACAAGAATTGGGCCAACTCACTCATCTCCAAACACTTTACCTCTATGACAATGAATTATCAGGCCCCATTCCCACTTCTTTCTCAAATATCTCTACCTTGGTTGACTTGGAAATTACTATGAACAAACTCATTGGTAGCATTCCACAAGAATTGGGCCGACTCACTAGTCTCCAATCACTTTACCTCTATGACAATGAATTATCAGGCCTCATTCCCGCTTCTTTCTCAAATATCTCCACTTTGGTTAACTTGGAAATTTCCAGTAACAAACTCACTGGAAGCATTCCTTTTACTTTGTCAAATATGGTTAACTTGAGATTTCTTGGTTTATGGGGAAATCAACTTAGTGGAAAGATACCAAATTCCATTGGAAATTTTTCAAATCTCAAATCACTCTATCTAGACCATAACATGTTGAGTGGGAGTGTCCCAACAACATTAGGTAAGCTATCCCTCCTTGAAAGATTATATTTGCAATCTAATCAGCTTGTTAGTGGAAGTGCTACAACCATGCCTTTTCTTATAGCCCTTACCAATTGTTCCCACCTAAAAGAACTAGACTTGAGAGACAATAAACTCGCTGGTGTCTTACCCCTTGCCATAGGAAAACTTTCTACCAATTTGTCTTACTTAACATTAGCAAACAACTTGATAGAAGGAAACATCCCTCCACATATAGGCAATCTTACCAGCCTAACCTATCTAAATTTATCTGGAAATTCTTTAAATGGTAGCATTCCATCTTTAAGAAACCTTAAAATTTTAGAAAGATTAGTTTTAGGAAACAACAAATTACAAGGAGTTATCCCTGATGACTTTGAAAAGTTACAACGACTTGGTCTCTTGGACATCAGTGGAAACATACTCTCTGGAAAGATTCCCAATTCCCTTGCACCCCTTAAACAATTAAGATTTCTCCTCCTCCATCACAACCAATTATCAGGGACCATACCTTCCAACTTAGGAAATTGTACAAATTTGGAATTGCTTGATTTGTCACACAATAAACTCAGTGGAAACATACCACATGAGATTGCTAAGCTTTACAATCTAAATTTCTATTTGAATTTGTCTTGGAATTTACTAGAAGGCTCCTTGCCAACTGAGATTGGTAAAATTTCAATGGCTCAAGCTATAGATATCTCTGCTAATCACTTGAGTGGAGTCATTCCGTCTACACTTGGAAGTTGTGTTGAAGTAATTTCATTGAATTTATCTCGGAATTCCTTCCAAGGTTCTATTCCAGATTCACTTGAAAATTTGCAAAGCCTTATGAGCCTAGATCTCTCTTCCAACCTTTTATCTGGGACAATACCTATTACTCTCAACAAGCTGAAAATGCTTCAATATTTAAATCTATCTTTTAACAAGCTTGCTGGGGAAATTCCAACAGGGGGAATTTTTGCAAACGAATCAATTTCCATATCCTTAAATGGAAATCCCAACCTCTGTGGACCAAAAATATTCCAGTTATATCCTTGTCCGACATCAAGAGGTCATTCTACAATTGTCAAAAGAGTACTATTGACAGTAAGTGGAGCTACTGCTTTTATACTCTGTTGTTTGTTTTTAAGATTCCTATGGAGAGGGAATATGCATATACAAAACATCCATGTTTCAAGATCTATTTTCCAAAAGTTAGAGCATCCAAGGATCTCATATCAAGAGCTTCACATAGCGACTAATGGATTTGACAAAGCCAACTTGTTGGGAACAGGTAGCTTTGGGTCAGTTTATAAAGGAATTTTGAATGATGGCACACCTGTTGCTGTGAAGGTTTTCAAATTGCAAAATGACCAGAGTGAGAAGAGTTTTAAAGCAGAATGCAGTGTCTTCCAGAAGGTTCAACATCGAAATCTAGTCAAAATCATAACCTCATGTTCCAACCTCCATTTCAAAGCTTTAGCGTTCAAGTTTGTGTCTAATGGAAGCTTAGAGAAGCATTTGTATCCTACAAGAGATGACAACAATGGTGAGGATGTGTGTGAACTGGAGCTGAAAACACTATTAGACATTGCCATAGATGTGGCCCATGCAATGGAATATCTTCATCATGATTGTTTTGTGCAAGTAGCACATTGTGATATAAAGCCTAGCAATGTACTTTTGGATGAAAATATGTTAGGCCATGTCACAGATTTTGGTATTGCAAGATTGATTGGTGAAAGCTCTACAAATTCACATGCTTTATCACTTGATTTAAGAGGATCCATTGGCTACATTGCCCCAGGTATGTTTTTATTAAACAACATTTTCATTTTTCTTCTCTCATTAACAATATTTACATGGATTGATTGAGTAAAATTTAATGAATTTTTCTTTTACTGTAGAGTATGGATTGAGTGGAACAGTTTCCACCCAGGGAGATGTTTATAGCTATGGAATTATGTTATTGGAAATGCTCACCAGAAAACAACCAACCAGTGACATGTTTGTGGGAGACCTAAACTTGCACAATTGGGTGAACTTTGCATACCCAAACAATGTGAATGAGGTAATTGAAAGTAGCCTTTTTAGTGAGGTGTGTGGAGATGAAATTAATGAGAACAAAGTATATAAATGTCTACTAGATTTGCTACATGTTGGTTTGCTTTGTTCAAAACATTCACCAGAAGAAAGACCAACTATGAGAGTTGTGGTAAGGATGTTGGAGAGTATCAAAGAGGATTTGGAGGCAAATGTAGTTGCTTCTAGAAGATTGAGACGAAGCATATCCAAGCTGCTTATCAACACAAATGCAATAAGGAATGATGCCTCTACATCAAATGACCAAAGTTCTTGTACATTTTAGTTTATAAAGTGAAGAATGACAAATATTTTAGGTCTTGCCATCATTCATGTAATGTTAATATTTTTTTAAACTTTTAATTATTCAAACAACTTCATGCTAGTATGCATTATCATATTGTCAACAAGGAAATTACATGGTTTTGCAACACTATATTGAATAGATTGTAGGTTTATATTCAATTTGATTTTTTCATCTAACCTGATGTCAATATTTTTATTCATAGATTAAATTGCTACGAAATTAGTTGTATTATGTTTACATATATAGAAGAAATTATTTTTATTTAAAATGCAACAACAAACTTACAAACATGGATTTGAACTTTATGACTTGATTATATGAACCATGTTGAAGTATAGTTTGTTTGATTGTATTGGTAGCAATATCTTAGTTGTTTGTAACATCCACTTACCATATATGTGTGTATGTGTGTTTTAAATTTGCAGGACCAATTTTTGGGTCTTAAAATTGTTTCAAGTACATATGTTTCATCTCTTTCAATAACTCATAGCACAACCCACCGTATATTTGAGATGGACAGTGATCTTTCATATTTTAGGAAAAAAAGGTTTTATTCGATAAACTAACTTATATTTGAAGGCGTAGAAACAAACAACCCCCTTTTAAGTGCTTCTATAGAATCCATATTCACTATATGAGTTGAGGATTTAGTACTTTGGGTATGTAATTTTTATAATAATAAGATTGTTGTCAACATTTCCCCCTAATTACAAGGGTTGATGGTTTAGAGATAAGGACAAATACAATGCATCTTTCATATAAGGATGATATCAAATAAAACCTTGAATGGATTTGTCTTGGTCTTGGTCAATATGAGATGTGCGATGAAGACACATTCACAGAATTATGGCTCCTTTTTTCTGAAGGATACTATGAATTCTTTTTAGCATATATAGAACATAATTTCATAATTTTATTTTAATGAAATTACAAGTTCTTTTTGCATAGAAAAAAGAAGTGAAGGCATACAAGCTAATTGAAAGTAAGAAGACTAAGAAAAAGTGTGATATTATAGTGCAAGCCTTATTTCCAAAACATCTACATCTACCTAGTTGTAAAATATGTCTACTTCTTCATCAAATAGTTGTATTGCAAAGAAATAAATAAGTTTTCCTAAGACCAAGAGAATGTGATATTTGAGTTTAATGCTTAATTCCAAAACATCTATATCCACATAACAATCAAATTTATCTAGTCTTCATCCAATATTTACAAACAAATTATTGCGACCTTTTTCTAAAAAGTATTATTATGTTTGCTTAGTAAGTCCATAGGTTAATTCATTTGTTAACATCTTAGAAATGCATAAGTTGATGCATTTGTTATGCATTTGAAATCATCTTTAATATACTTAAGAGTGAATTTGTGAGTTTTTTCTAAAAATGCTTGTTTTACTTGCTTAGTATGTTGAATTATTGATTATGCGTTTGAAATTATTTTTAAGGTTTTCAAGTGTGATCCCATTGTTTCAACATAATGTATAGCATTAGTTGCAATAAGGACAAATGGATCCACTAAATGTTCATATCTTTTCCAATACTAGTGGACATATAATATTAGTTGTCTACAAATAACTTGTTGCACCATTTTTTTCCAAAAAATCAAGATTTATTAGAAAATCAATAAGCAAGACTATATAAGCACCATTGTACACTCCCAACATACTAATGATGGAAAAAATATAGACTTTATAAATACTTCATCATTGGATTCTAGGGATTACACTTATGGGTATATTGAAGAAATCCTTTTAAGACCTATGCATGATGAAACTTGATGGAAGCATATTTTTAAAAGATTCTTAGGAAGCTTCCTAATATATAGACAAAAAATTAACTCTTTAATGTGAAGGGAAAGTAAAGGTTTAACTAATAAGTGATCCAATCACTGAGGTGGAAGATCAATATGGAGTAGCTTCCAAATAGTAGCAATGCTAAATCTTATGGTTAGGTTTTGTATCATTCTTATTGTCCTTCCTTTAAAATATATTTCCTTTTTCTTAATATTTACAAAAGTAATAAAAGTCGAAGTTGCAGGGAAATATATATAGCTTCATGTAGAACCTTGAAAAATAAAGCCTCCCACAACTCAAAGCAAAGGTGGAGGCACAATATTCAACACTAATCTAAAACTAAAAGGAAAATAATCAAACTTCTTGCTCGTTTTTCATTTGCAATGGACACTTGCTAATTCTCGCTTATTAATAAGTGACTATTTTTCTCTTAATTATATGCAATTTAATGTTTCATTTAGGATTAGTTTTCAACATCGCCCTTTTCCATAAGGGTTGTCATAGATTTAATTTCAAGAACATAAATACTATGCTTGCCACATAAAAGCAACAAAAGTCAAATATTTTCCTTGTTCCTTCACAACTTTCTATTTCCTTTTTGAGAAGAAACAAAAAAGTAATAAAATTCTATGTTGCATAGAAGTATATATGGTTTGATGGAGAACCTTGACCACTAACCCATTGTATTCTTGATTAGACTAACCCAATTTTAAATCAATATAATCACATTGTAAACTTAATGTTGAAAATCTTTTAGTAATGGATGAATTAATGAAATATGTGATGGATTCTTTTCTCACATGGAAAGATTTGGACCATGTAAGATAACATTTCCTCTAAGTACTTGTCACACATATAACAACTATCTCCCCCCTCTTATTATTTGTTATATCCTTAATTAATTTTAAATTTAATATTGCTAATATCACAATTGAATAGGTTAACACAAAATTAAGAAATCTAAACTTATAAATTGTGAAGAAAGTTTATTGGGTAAATAAGCATAAATGTAAAGAGGCATTGTTCATATTCAAGTTAAAATAATTGTTACTTGTCATATTTAATAATGTAAACCATGCATAATTGTGAATGCACAAAACTAAGAATGAAGTCTCCATAGATAAGTGAGAGAGGAGGATCTTATGGAATCTCTTGAGCAATTTTTGAATATTATTAGATGGTTAAATGAAATATCTTATTATGACATGTTTATTATGGTCACCATCTACTCTTTTAAAAGAAATATATGTATGATATATGAGAAATCAATGCAATGTGATGTTTAAAGTATATATGTGTTTTTATGGTGACATTTTGTGTGTCAATGTTTTTTTATATTTGTGTACATATTCATAACATTTGCCATTAGAGTTGTGGTTTCTTTGGTGATGATATTACAATGAGAATGATGTGTATATGATTGTGATGGTTCTAATGACCAAAAGCTACAACGGAGAAGAGAGAACTAACACTTGAAATGCTTGCAATCCAAAAAGAAGGCATTAATGAAGGGGAAACTTGTTGCTTCTAGATTGGTTACTTGTAAAATTAAGGCTTTCTTTCATTATTGATCTATTTTCAATGATTAAGATGTGTTGAAAAGTATATTCAGAAGCATCAAAGGGTATTTTTATGTTTTTAGGATTCATCTTTGGTTAGATATTGGTCATATAAAAAATGGATTTTATGTAATCATGGAATGTGCATTCATTAAAATGTAGATTATGGTCATTATACACAATAAAATTAAGCAAGTAGTGTATCATTGGAAATATCTTTAAACTTGACCAAATCCCTCTTAAGATGGACTTAAAATGTCAAATTTGAAGGAAAAAATATTGCTGAAAATTTTCACCTAAAGTGGAAAAACGAACATCGTAAGTGGAAAACATGTTTTTCTCACTATATAAACCATATTTTTACAAGATAACAATTGGAAATAGGAAACCCTAGTGATTATTCAAATTGTTATCTTTCATTTTTTCAATTAATTTAATTAGTGAGATTTTTATTGATTAAATTTTGATGGTTTGTGAAAGCTACAATAAGAAAATTTCATGCAATATTTGTAGGCTGTAACACAAATTTGGGGCAATGTGAAGGTGTCTTTAGGTTATCCTCATAGATATTTCTAGTGTGTTCTCTGAATTTTTTAGTTATTGTTGAATTCATAAAATTTGATGAATTCACTAATTAAGTCATCAAAATTAATTGATGAGTTTGGAATTGTTGAATCAAAGTAAAATTGAAGTCCATAATAATCTTTCTAGAAAAATCATTAAAAATAATTGACAAAAATAGTCAAAGCCAAGTTTATTTAAGCCAAGCCTATTAAGTCAATTCAAATCCAAGATAGTGAAAATCAAGGTCAAGTGAGTCAAATTTCTCTTTTGATGGAACACTAAGGGTGCATGGTCAATGGTACCAAACACCCGCACCATCATTGGTTGTGCCCAATACCCTATATTTGTTGTGTTGATTCTTTGACAAAAAAAAAAGGATCATTTAGAATTTTAAATGGATAAAGGTGGAAAGAGGCTATAAAATTCTAATTATGTAATTGAACTAATTCAACAAGATATTGATGATTCTCTACAAGAGAGATATATTACAAAAAATGATGATATGTATTGTATAAAGAGTTGATATGTAATTTTCCATGGATATTCCACTAGACAATTTGTCACAACAGTTCTAATAAAACTATATTTAAAAATCCAAAATCTACACTATTAGGGTTTATTTCTCTTTATATTTATGGATTTGTAGATTTTTGTTTATTGTGTATGCATGCAAATTAAAATTTATGTAGAAAATTGAGAAGAGTGAAATAAAAACTCACAAATACATTTGACACAAGATATATCCTAGGAAACCTTTTTTGAGAGAAAACCCAACTAGAAGGTGAGGCCATTTCTCTCTCTTTCTCTATATATAAATTGGTTGTGAGTACAAAGAAGTATGTCTTGTGGAACATGGGCTACTATAATGCATAAATCCTATCTCTGTTCTCTCTCCCTGTCCCTCTCGACTACTATACTTGTCTATGGAATGTGATACACTTGAAAATAATGGAACCCCTTTTCCTCCTAGTGGCCCAATTATAACATACCTGATAGCCTACTAGTGGTTAGTTTTGACTCCCTCAACTTCTAATGAGAGTTAAAATTTAAACTCTTTTAAAATATTCTTCATTATAATCACATGGATGACCCATTTTCCATGAATAATGGGGGTTGATGTGGCATCCTCTCAAAATTATGGTAGTGAAAATAGGAAGGTAAACTTCTGAGTGGCATAAATTTTGCATACAAACTTTAATTGAGGTAATTCTTGCGATGTTGGGAAGGTCTCTATGTGAAAAATATGAAATAAATGTGTTATGCTAAAGCAAAAAAATTTAGCCCCCAAAAAAAGTTGTTTGATGCCTCAAAATGCTCCCGAAAGGTTTCAAACCATATTCTTCCAAACTCGATCTTGCTAGTAAAAATGGTCCTATGAGTTGATTCCTCCACATTTTCCACTATGAAAATATCGATATGGATGAAAAAAAAATATAACGATCCAATACGGATGAAGGTTGAAATGAAATACAAGGATATGAATGGAAATACACAAAAATAGTGTATAAAGCACAATAACATGGAGAGAACCAAATTCTATAAATAAATTAAATGGAAAAACACTGTAGAATGCAAATAAGTACAAACTATCTGGAATGGTGGTAGTTTATCTATTAAGAGAAGTGTTGGCTATCCTCATTTATAAAATATTTTCCATTATAAGATATTTCAATGTACTTTTTAACATAAAATACTAAAACCTAAGAGGCAAAAAATCAAAAGATCCAAAACCCTAACCCTTAGAGACAAAATGGTGGAAGGAATGTGGGCATTGAGGAGTCTAGTTAAAACATCAATTTCTGAGGGCTATAAATACCACATATAAACTCCATTTATGGTGCATAATACCCCTTTGGAAATATATCAATGAGAAGAACAATTTCAATCAAGGATTGAGAAGGTTATGGTAGCCCCTATTAGGGTCCTATAAATATAGTGAGCATGGTATGGTTATCCAACTATTTATCCTGAGGGATGTTGTAACTTTTTTCTGAATAAGTCTACTTCTATTATTGATACAAAAATTTTACAATGAGGCGGCAGCCTCAAGAGGTCTAGCCTGGAAAATGGCTTTCCCGCATGACAAATTTGGAAAATAATCCACTGAAGCAAGCATCAGACCGCCTAGATCTAGAACTATTACCAGAGCCTTTATGCCGGAACCGCTTTGACAAATGAAGACTGTATGGAATCCCAAAACTGCATAACAGGGGTGATACTATTGACTCTAACTGTTGACATAGACAGAGACCGACTGAACTAAGACAGAAAACAACAGAGCATTTCCTTTGAACAGACACGATAATTTCAAAAAGGACGACAACTTGTTTAGGCATCATGAGCATTGGAGGGCGATTCTTCAACAATTGGACAGCCAAAACTTGAGAGGTCATCCTCATCCGAGGGAAGGCCCTTTTCTTTTGGTGGAGTCCCATCGCTTGGAGGATTTGAACGCGCCGTAGTAGGTTGGACTTGGAATGCGAAATTCTTTTGGATTTCACACTGCTGGCACTGATTCTGAGAGGTGCTTGGAAAATCTTCAACCCCCGACTTCAGTGGAGCATGAGGAGAAGTTGAAACCATGCCTGTTGCGCCCTCACTTAACTGAATTGTGACTGTGGCTATGAAAGAATGATTGCTTACCGTGCATGGAATTTGAAAGTGGGCCAAGTGCTCATGAGTGTGATGGGAGCTCGAAGTTGCCACTCGTTTTCCCCTGCCTCGACCTTGCCCACGTCTGGGAGCAGGATGACTCTCAGAGGAAGAGCCAGTGAATGTATCAGCTGAAGAGAACGAGGCATGGTGCACAGGACGACCATGAACTCCACCCCTGCGGCATCCCATTCTTTGTCGCAGGATAGTCATGACGCCTCGAGAGTAAAGCTTAGGAACAACAATGCTAAGGTGAACAGGGGAGATGGGAAGAGGGCGATTTAACAAGATGGACTGAGAGTTAAGAGAGCGGGAAGGCATACAGCTGAGGAGAATGCTTTAGGGGTAGTAGCGAACCAATAAAACCATAGATGTAGTTTCTCACTGGCTTTAATACCATGGAAGCCTGAAACCTTCACCAGACAGAGCATAACACTTGCGAGGAGGCCTAAATTCCGAGAGAATGGAACGACGCTGAAATGGATCTGCGCCATCTGATTTGAGCAGGGGAGCTTGTGTAAAACGTCAGGCCTCATTAACTCTGCTTTGAATGAGCTCTTCGAAATATTAAATGCCAGCAGCAGATGAAGCCAGATGGCGCAGGAAGTACTCCACGCGCTGACTGCTCCCGCCACCATCGTCCTGTTAGCTGTCTCGATCACCCGCATCTAGGAGGGATAGATCTTGTTGCACCAGAAGAGTGCATTCGTGTATGAGTTTCTCATCATTAGATCTTCTTAGAGGACCAGAGAAGGAAGGGAGTTGTTGATCATATCCATGGTTAGCTAGTCTATCCGCTACTTTGTTTGCAGATCGCCGAACATGTTGGAAAGTAACACTGCGGGGAGACCTCAGCCAATCTTTAATTTTCTCTAGTATGCTTAGGAGCCTCCAACTGGAGGCAATCTTTCCATCTGATGTACTTGATTGGATCCGAGAAATCACTTCAATGAGGATTTGTGAGTCCCCTTCTATCACTAGAGGAAAGAGATTTTCAGTAACAGCTGTGCAGATGCACTTCCATAAGCCCTCCATATCCCGCCGGCCCCGGATTGCCCTTGGTAGCACCATCGAAGTTTAATTTTATGGTCTAAAAGACCGGAGGAGACCAATGATGGGGGGAATTAGAATGAATGGAGGGATTTAGGGAGGCTTGAGCAGAGAAGGTGAGATTTAGATTCCAATTATCCAGTACTAGGCATTCCTGAGGCATGGATAGTAGATCCGA
Organism: Pinus taeda; assembly: GCA_000404065.3. NCBI lineage: Eukaryota > Viridiplantae > Streptophyta > Pinopsida > Pinales > Pinaceae > Pinus > Pinus taeda. Next base: position 43,579 of record APFE030350776.1, read on the forward strand.
GTTTTTCCATTGTTTCAGAGCCAGCGTTTCTTAAATATGCTGTTTAAGGAGAAGCCAGAGGGAGTCCAGGGGTGAATGGAGATTTTTAAAGATCCTGTTGTTCCTTTCCTTCCATAAGGTCCAATAGACAAAACCTGGAATAAGGATCCATAGGGAGTTGAGGACTAGACTTTGGAAGGGTTGCGGAGGCCAATTCCTGATAGTATTTGTGATATTTCCTACTTGTCTTCCTGATCTTCTGTTGCACAGAGCAATTCTCTCCCATAGATCTGTAGCTAGTGGACAGGTATCCATAAGGTGCACGATGGTTTCTCGGTGGCTATTGCAATTGGGGCATCTGGAAGGCCCGATGAAACCTCGCTTTTGAAGATTATCCCAGGTGAGGATCCGTTGTTTGCTTAATAGCCATACGAATGTGGAGACTTTTGGCCAAATACTTGGTTGCCAGATCCTGTCCCAAAGTTGATCTTTTACTAGCTTCTCTGGATGATAGAGAATTTGGTATGCCTCCCTAGTTGTAAATTTCCCTTTTGGTGTATATCCCCATCAGATTTTGTCTCTTTGATTCGAGAGCTTGATTTTCCTCAGGTTGAGCTCCTGATCAATCTCTTCAAAGGTTTCCTCTTGCCAGTTGACTTGCCATGTGTCTGCTGATCTCCATTGTTGATAGCCTTGAAGGGAGTGCTGCTGCCAGAATTGATAAACCTGGGTTTGATCACTATGTTGCATGGTATCTTGCCATTTGGGTTTGTGGAAAAGAGCAGCAAGTTTGGGGAGCTGCTGCCAGTAGTCTTCCCAAAATCTTGCTGTGGTACCGGAGTGTATTTCCCAAAAACTGTGCGCTTGAATGAAGACACTGTGTTTTCTGGCAGCGTTATTAAAGAGCCCGGGATGGTGATTTTTATGCGGATGAGCTCCTCCGGGGGCCTTCTTGGGGCATACTTGGCATGCCATATGCGAGCCCAAGGAGAGTGCAGATTGGAGACCCATTTCCACCAGATTCTAGCGCCTATAGTGTTGTTTCTATGGAGGGGATCCCTCAGATCAATTCCCCCAGCTGATTTCGGTACACAGATCTCAGTCCATTTGACAAGCGCCCATTTTCTGTTGAGACCTGAGGAGCCCCATAAAAAATTCCTTTGGAGATTACGAATTCTCTTCAGAACCCATTTGGGAGCTGCCAATATGGAGAATAAATACAAGGGCATGGCTTGAAGAACGGATTTTATGAGAATGAGCCTGCTGGTGATATTGAGAGAGTGAAAGGTCCAGGAGGAAAGCTTGGATTCTAGCTTGTAAAGGAGAGTTCTCCAGGAGGCATGCTTTATGGCAGAGATTATTAGGGGAGCACCAAGGTATTTTGAGGGAAGCGTAGCTATGGGGTACCCTAAGATCCTGGCTATATTATTTTGAGAAAGACTAGGAGTATTGAAGAAGAAGAGCTAGGATTTGGCGGCATTGATGGAGGTGCCTAAGGCTTCGGAGAATAGATTAAGAAGGTCAAGGAGGACAGAGGCCTCATGAACAGAAGGATGGCCAAAGAGCATTGTATTATCAACAAACTGTTGGTGAGAGAGGGGAGAAATTCCATGGAGAGAAATGCCCTTTAGAGAGTGAGAGGAGATAGTAGAGTGAAGGAGACGATTGAGACCTTCAGCCATAAGCACAAAGAGGAACGGAGAGAGAGGGTCACCTTGGCGAATGCCGCGGGAGGGACGGAAAGGCAAGGAGGGGGAACCATTCAGAAGGATGGAATAACTGGGGGAGGAAATCAGATTCATGAGCCAACGCGCCCAGGTAGCACTGAAGCCAAAAGATAAAAGCATTTGATTGATGTAGGACCAACTGAGTTTATCGAGTGCTTTGGAAAGATCAAGCTTGAGAATCATACCTGGATTTTTTAGAACCTTGAGCGAATGAATCACTTCGTGTGAAAGTATGATGCCATCTAGAATCTGGTGCCCTTCAACATACCATGTCTGCTCTGGAGAGATGAGGAGAGGGAGGAAAGGTTTTAGCCTGTTTTCCAGTATTTTTGAGATGAGTTTGTAGATTACATTACAGAGGGCAATAGGCCTGTATTTATCAGGAGTGCTAGAATCTTCCACCTCAGGCACAAGCGTTATGAAGGTGGAATTGAGAGAGGGGAGGATCCAATGCATCGATCTTGCCTCTTCTACAAGTTCCCATACCTCTGTTTTAATGTGCTCCCAAAAGGCGTGGAAAAAATTGGATGTAAAGCCATCAGGTCCTGGCACTTTGCCATCTTTTAATTGGGCTAGCACATCCTCCACCTCCTGCATTGATATTGGCAGGAGCAACATTTTGTTGTGGTCCTCCGTGACGATCTTTGGCATATGTTGTGTGATAGATTGTATGACTGGTGTTCTGCTACCTGGGGGCTCTTTCAGGATGTCCTGAAAGTACTCTTTGAATTCTTGTTCCATTTCTTCATGCGCTTCCAGCCGTTCTCCTTGCTTATTGTTGATGAAAGCAATGTGATTGTGCATTCTCATTTGAACTGTGGTTCTATGGAAGAATTTGGTGTTTTCCTCTCCATCCTTGAGCCATCTGACTCCGGATTTTTGGCGCCACAACATTTCTTCTTACTTCCGTCGAGTTTCAATCTTGGCTAGGAGTGACTTCTCCTGGAGCTCATAGTCTTCGGTTCTACCCTCATAGATAATGCGCTATTGCAGAGTATTCATTTGGTCCTCCAACAACTTCTGATGATCGAAGATGTTTCCAAACTGGGTACAATTCTAGGATTTGATCGCTTGTTTGAGAAATTTTAGCTTCTGCTGAAACTGGTACATTTTGGCTCCTTCTGGGGGATTGAATGATTTCCAGGCATCGAGTACCACATCTTTAAAATTAGGATGTGAAAACCAAAATGCTGCAAAGCGAAATGGTCTATTGCTCTTGACACCTGGTCGCGACCATTGTAATAAGATGGGACAGTGATCGGAACCTGCCTGAGGTAGGATGGAGGCGTGAAAGTCTCCTCCCATGTGAATAGCGTTGTTCGTCATGAGAAATCGGTCCAATCTGGAAGCAATTTGTTGTGAACCTCGTCTTTTATTGGTCCATGTAAAAATGTCGTTGGATGTCTGAAGGTCCATCAATTGATTCCGGTGAATGAAGTCTTTGAGGCTGTTACTATCTTCATCCAGTCTCGAGCGTCCGCCAGACTTTTCCTCCAGAGAGGTAATGATATTAAAATCACCCCCACATATCCAGAAGGGAAAGCATCTGTTAGCATTGAGTTCAGAAATAGTTTCAAGCAGATCCAGTTTTTTCTGTAGTTCTTGCGGAAAATACACATTGGATAGATGACCATGGCTATTTGTTCCAATGAGGTGGAAGGTGGATTGTAAGAAGAAATGGGAGGCATGAAAGTCATGAAGGTAGAGTTCTTGAGGATTCCAAATAATTGCGAGCCCTCCAGAAGCTCCAGAGGCGTCTACAGAGACTGACCTGCATCCTGGCCAGGCTTTATTTAGTATTTTTTCCAGAATTGTACTATTACATTTTGTTTCTTGAAGGTAGATTATAGAAGGTCTATCTTGCTGAACCATGTTTTTGATCATCCTGTGTTTTGCAGGGCTATTGAGCCCTCACACATTCCATGAGACTAACTTCATGGGGAACTATGGGGAAGAGATTTGTAGAACTTGGTCAGCTTGGGGAATCTACCAGAATCCACCAACATTTCTCCAACGATGATAGTCCTCTGCAGATCTGTCTTGCGTCCGCACTTCTTTGTCTCTTTCAAGATTTTTTTCCCATCCCAATGACTGCCTACTTGAATGCCTAGATATTTGTTCTGCTTTGCTCTGGTTAACACTTCTTCTAGCCTTTCTATATCACGAGTATGTATATTGCTGTATTCCTTTTGTCTGCATGCTGCTTCCAACTTAAGTATGTCCAGACCTACCAGATCCACACTTTCTGGTTCCTCCTCCATATGGATCGGGGTGTTCTGTTCTTCCTCCTTTGAATGTTGTTGCATGCTTAGTGCTAAGGCTGCATCTAACTCCATATTGGAGGATTGTGGATCTGTATCTTTGTCTTTAATAGAATTGGATGTGGAGGCTGGGGTGATGATGGCTTTGGAGTTCTGGAGGGGATCTGAGGACTTGGGCAAATGAGGGGGCGACGAGGGAGATGGATCTGCAAGGGGGATTGAGGGGTTGGCCTCCATGCTATCCGAGGCAGTCAGGATTTCAAAACTATTTCGGGTTGTAGGTTTCTTGAGATTTTCAGGGTCCACATGGGGTCTTTAGCATGCCTTCTTCTGTTTGGGAATTTTGTAAAACCCTCAACATCTTTACTTGCTTCCATGACAGTAGTTTTGGACAACAGATTCATAGGGAAATCCCTAAAGAGATGGCCATGTTCATGGCACTTCCTGCAGCGAAAGGGAATATGCTCGTAGTCTATAGTTTGAACCCATTCATAATCATCGTGAAATAAGCTTACCGAATCAGTCAGAGCTTTGGCTAGATGCATGTGGACACAGATCCTGGCGTATGAGAAGTATCTTCGGCTTTTTGTTTCCTGTGCCACTTTGATGAAGCTCCCTAAGCTGTTGTCGATGTTCTTCAGGGTATCCTCTTTCTAGTATTCCAATGGAAGAGAGTACATTCAGATCCATACTGGAGCCCAGCTAAAGTCTTCCTTGTCTGGATTGAACCTCTCAACCCAATCATGCAGGTACAGGCCGACAGAGTTAAAGAAGTACGGGCCACCTTCGAAGATACGCATTTTATCCTCCAGACAGTTGAAAGTATCTGTAAAGAAGCCTTTAGGTCCAAGGTGCAGAGTAACTTGACCTTTTGGCTTCCACTTGGAAGCAATCCAGCCTTGCAAGGCTTTTTCAATAGGCCAGAAGCCTAGAAACTTGCCTATGAGGGCATGATCCCGCATGTATTGAATCTCGTTGTTGATGCTCTGACTGGGGAGATCTATTTTGATTCTTTCTGCCATTTTGGGGATGCATGTAGCAGAGGAAGCTCTGGGTCTTGCCGTGGATTTGTTCTGGTCAGAGCCTTTGTCTTTAGCTATAGATGGGCTAGTATCAAAGTCGCCTTCATCATTTGTGACTTGATCATTTTCTTGCTCTGTCAGCGGTTTAGAACCGGGGCTGGCATTTTCCTCTGCACTGGTTGACTTGTCAGTATTTGGATTGTAAGGGGGAGAGGGGGCCGTGCCCGCCCCTCCAGAGAGCGACATCATGGTGTCGTCAGTAGGAGCGCCAGCGTCTGTAGAACGAGAGCGCTTTGGTGGAGAAGGCCAGGAACGCAGAACCCTAGCTGTGCATGTCGGTTCCGAGCTCCACTATCTTCATCCTCCTGCGAACCTCCGGGAGCACTTGTATTCAACCCATTTGTTATGTCTGAGGGATGTTGTAACTTATTTTTTACTTTTTGTTGTTTTTATCCTTCTAAAAAGAAAAAATAGAAAAAAGAGAGAGAAGAAAGAGAAAAATAGAAAAAGAAAAGAATAGAAGAGCAAAAAGAAAAATAGAAAAATAAAGAAAAATTGAGGAAAAATAAAAAGGGAATAAAAGTAAATATGTGAAAAATGAACAAAAATAAAAATCCCCAAAGGGCGTGCTAGTTAAAATGCCATCTTAAGTTTTTTATTATGGTAAATTTTGATTAGTTAGAAAAATATTTTGATTAAAGTTGCAAATAAACGATGATGTGATGTATTGTTGCCTTTTAATAAAGTTCTTGTGTGTTGAATGGCCAAGATCATCCTCACCAGGATCAACGACGGAGGATGATGTGGAAACTGTCGAAAACCATGTGGCGGTTCCATGATGACTATGGGGCCCTCCCCTCCTTTACCACTTACAGTTTTCACCACCCCCGTCAAAAAAAAAAAAAGAAAAAAAAGAAAAAGAAAACAACAACCACCACCGGCTCTCGCCTTCTCCCGCTTCATTCACGGCACACGACCCGTCGTCCACGTCACATTACTGTTAATTATGGAATCTTCTCGCCAACAGTCATATGGATGTTGGCCATTAATGACTCCTGCCAACATTTAATTCTTTTAATGCGATGCTCCAAAAATGATAATGCTTCTGTTAATCCCCTTGCTCTCGTTTTAGAAACCTTGCATCACCCTGCATTAGTCCCTTTTGCCATTCATTTGATCTATGCAGGTTTGACCCAATTATTTTCAAGTGCACCAATGCCCTCTGCAACACCATTCTCATTTGTAATCGATCAATTGCAGTTTGGCAACTCTATTTCCTTAGCCTCCATTACAGTCAAAGATGTCATCTCATAAAGGAAAGGCAAAAATGGTTGTTGAAAATCGTGCATTACCTCCTATTCATAACCTAGATGAATTTCCTTTAGTAGACACACAGTATAAAATAGCGGTAAGCCAGTGTGAGTTCGACTTGTATGAACTTCATAACTGGGAAAATAAAAAAAAATTAGATAGCAATGATCAATTAAGTATCTGGGAGTCATTCTTACCTCAATTTATTTTTCCGCAAACTCATGTCTTCCAAGAATTTGTTACATGGTGTCATATTAGGTATCTCCATAGTAAGAAGGCTATAATTTCCAAAATAATGAAATCTTATTCGTAATTACACTAGAAGTTATCTTCCAATCTCTTCAAAGTAATCCTTAAGCTTACATCCATTTTCCACTAATTCACTTATGGAAATATACCATAATCCTTTTTTTTGTGAATAAGATATAATATATTACTGAAAGAAGTGAGTAACTACATTGGTTGGTTTGTGCGGGGGAGAGAGCTTGACACAAGGACCAACAGAATACTCTGTTCTGGCCTCAATTTTTCTCCTTTTACATTGAAACTTTGGCAAAATTAGGTTCTGTAGCCTATGGTAGATACAATGAAGAATTCCTAAGAACCAAAAAGGAACCCTTTTTACAACATATTCAAAAAAGAGAGTATAGATAATAGCCATTGCTATACTGACTAGGCTTGGGGTGTTTATTTCCGAGACTGAGAAGTCTACAACAGACAGGCCTCCACGGGGGAAAAGAGACAAAAAAGACTTGTCGTATTCATTCTTGGTTGGTGGTGACCGGGTCTTTGCCTAGGCTGATGGGAGTCTCCTGAGTACTCCCCTCCTGCGGCGTAGTAGTTTTTGAATGAATGGAGGAGGCTCCAACAATCTCTATCTTGATACTTTGTGAGTCTTCAACTGTTGAATGGAGTTTCGCTGTCGATTTCTTCCTAATGATGGTGTACTGCGGAAAGTCCCGAGTAATGAAACGACAATGGTGGACAACTTCAACATAGATAAAAAAAATTCTCTGTAAGGCTGTCAATCTTGGTTTCAAGTGCCTTAGTGCGCTCCTCCTGCTCCTGTATTGCAAGACCCATGATTGTTTTCATCTGCCACCATGTTTCTATGGTGCGCGCATAAAGGTTTTCGTGCACTTTGGTGAGGGTAGGATAAGGGATCCAGGCAAAGTTCACATCTATTTCATTAGACGTAGCCTTCCTATGAAGAAAATTAGTTTGGGCTTCTAGATTGGCAATGCACTCTTGAGCTTCCGGGTTTACGACTGCCACGTAGTTCAAAGCTGCGTGCCTCATGGTGGTCTTAACGATAGTAGTTGGGGGGGGGGGGTAGGGACCTAGAGAGTGCCATCGAGTGGCTGAGTGACTATGCCCGCCCCCTGACTAGAGGTAGGAATAGAACTACGCTTCGGGGCCATGAGTGAAACAGAAGGGCTGGGGAGTGAGAGGAACCAAAGAGTGGAGGAAGAGTGGGGGGGTGTGGGAGTAGTGGGAATGATGGGAGGGAGAAGGGTGAAGGGGGGGATAAATAGAAGCCTGAGGATCAAGGGAGGCATGGAGCAGAGAAGTGGGGCGAGAAGGGGAAGCGTGTGAAGTACGAAGATGAGGAAGAGGAGGAGGAGCCTTGTAGAGGGGATGTGACGGGATGGCGGCGATTGCACAAGGGAGGAGGGAGGTGGTAGGAAAGGACAAAAAATATGGCGTGTGCACCGCAGTGTCATCCTTCTTCCAGTACTTAGAATCATCCTTGAGTTGATGGAGGGTGCATGAATAGTTATTGTTCGGTAATATGATTGTCTTTGTCATTGATGGTTGCGCAGTGCTGACGGAAGTAACTATCCTACAAGTCATTCCATGATTTGGAGTTTAGACGAAGGGTCCCCGTTGTATCCTCATTTGCTAATCTGTCTGTGAGCTTATTATCGTTCCTTTTGATGGCCTAAAAGTGTATGCTTGCCATGCTATCTATTTTGTGTTGGATTCTTTGTATAATTTTGTTTAGGCACTAGTTTTCTGAGACTTTAGCCACCTCAATACCCTGCTGAAGTGTTTTTCCTATCTGAGTGGCCAAAGTGGATTCCCCTTCCATGATCAATGGTCTGAGATTTATTTTGTGCGCAATGATAATACCATTTTCTAGAGCGTGAAGTTTTGCGGCGTTGTTTGTTGTTGAACCTATGTTACCCTCATAAATCCACATTATTTCACCTTTTGAGTTCCTAAAGACACCTCCAAAACCGGATAGGCTCGGGTTACCTTTAGCTGCGCCATCGTGGTTAAGCTTAATGGTGCCCAACTCTAGCGGGCTCCATATGTATTTGTGTTTATCATTCTTTGGGGGGGTGGGGGAGGAGACTTTGAGAAATCTGATCTGCAAGAGGTCACACATAGACAAACTTCTCACTTCTAAATTGGTGAGGGGCATTGGAAGTCTGAATGGGGGAAGAAGCCACTATTTCCAAAATTTCTCTTTTGATCTTAGATAATATAATTTCCTCTTGAGTGTAGATGCCTCAGAAAGTTATAGCATTGTGTTCCTTCCATAGGGACCAGACCAGGTATTAAGTTCCATTCCCAATTAACCAAAGGGTGAGAGGAGAAGGAAGGTCTCCAATTTGCAATAGTGTTTTGTATGGAGGAGGGGTCCTGATCCGAACTGTTGAAGACCAAGAATACGTAGTCCCAAAGTTTGGACACGTATGGACATTCATTGAGGAGATGATTGGGGGTTTCTTCCTCTCGCTGACAAAGATGGCATTTGGAGTGATCAATGAAGCCCTTTCTCCTTAGATTGTCCCAATTTAAGATCTTCCTGTGCAGACACGCCATAGGAAATTAAAAATTTTAGGCCAAAGTTTCCTGTCCCAGAGAGAATTCCATTTTGGGTCAGGTTGAAGTTGATCAAGCTTGGCTATGTATCTGTAGGCTTCACTTAAATTGAAGTGACCAATTGATTTTTCCCCATCAGATTTTATCCTCTAAGGAGTCATGGAGGACCTATCTTTTTTTAAGTTCTAATCTAAAGTCAGGCCAAGCCTGATGATTAATGTGGGGAGCCCAATCCTCTTGATCTAGCCAGATTATCCATCTGCCCCCAACCTCCCTTATTTTCCATAATGGTTAACTCTAGTCCTACCTTTATTTTTCATTTCGGTCTTGATTTTTTGGTATTGATCTTGATCAAGTTCAAACCTTTGTTTCCAAGTATCCTCCCAGAAGAGAGCCTTGTATCTGTTTCCAATCTTTGTGAAACTATGTTTTTGAATGATTGCCCTATTCTCCCACGCTTGATTCCAGATAACTGATCCTTTAATGCTACCATTAAGCTTGATATTTTTTTCCTGTGAGAGAGAAGGGGTATACTTAGATTTTCAAAGGATTCCCCAAGGGGAGTTAGGGTTTGCAATCCATCTCCATAGATTTTTGGCTCCCAAGGCCTTCCCCAGGAGGTCTGTGTCTCTGAGACTAAGGCCACCATCATTTTTGGGCTTGAAATTTTTTTTCCCATGCAACAAGAGCCCATTTCTTCTTTTCCTCTGCTCCTCTCCATAATAAATTCCTTTGCAAGTTTCTGATTTTGTTGGAGATCACTTTTGGAGCAACCAAAGCCAAGTACATATAGAGCAGGATTGCTTGTAAAACAAATTCTACTAAGACAAGACGGCTAGCCAGATTGAGAGATCTGAAGGTCCAAGTGGAAATTCTTTTTTCAAGCTTGTTGATCAGGCCTTCCCAAGTAGCTCAGGAAAGTGGCCTGCCTGTCAAGGGGACCCCAAGGTAATTGGAGGGGATGGTGCTAATGGGGAAGTCAAGGAGCCTAGAAATGTTCTTGCGGATAGGTAGAGGGGTATTAAAGAAGAACAACTTGGATTTATCTGGGTCAATGGTGGTGCCAGAGGCCAAAAAAATCGGATAGAATGATCTTGAAAGTGGAAGCTTCTTTGATAGTCAAGAGCCCCATGAGCAAGGTGTCATCCATGAATTTCTTGTGCATGGAGGGTGGAGCAGAGGCATGATGCTAGAGACCTGAGAGCTTGTTAGCATGCATAGCAACAGTAATTGAGCGACTTAGCATTTTAGCCATGATGACAAAGAGAAAGGGAGAAATATGATCCCCTTGCCTAATACCCCTGGAAGGGTGGCAAAGGGGAACCATTCATGAGGATGAAGAAAAACGGACCTGACACCATTGCCATGATCCATTTGATATTATCCTTGAGGAAGAAAAATGCAGCCAGAACTTGTCTCATGTAATCCCAACTAATCTTGTAACTTAGAAATCGGAGAACCCACAGTAAAAACCATTTTTCCGTCAATGTTTCAAATCCCAACAGGGATCCATCATAAGGACTATTTTGAATGTTGATAGTAGAAGAGCTCAGTTGCGAGATTTAAATAGTTATGAGGTGAGCTTGTTTTATTGTCACGACAATTTTTAAGAAATTGAAGGTCTGTAGTTCTTCTTGTTATCTTCACCCTAAATTTTTCGAGTAAAATAATTTCACTCCATGTATCCCCTTCACATAGGGAAATGATTTTGGATTTAATACCTCTGTCGTTATCTTGTAACTTAGAAATCGGAGAACCCACAGTAAAAACCATTTTTCCGTCAATGTTTCAAATCCCAACAGGGATCCATCATCAAGACTATTTTGAATGTTGATAGTAGAAGAGCTTAGTTGCGAGATTTAAATAGTTATGAGGTGAGCTTGTTTCACTGTCACGACAATTTTTAAGAAATTGAAGGTCTGCAGCTCTTCTTGCTATCTTCACCCTAAATTTTTCGAGTAAAATGATTTCGCTCCATGTATCCCCTCTGCATAGGGAAATGATTCTTGATTTAAGACCTCTGTGGTTATCTTGTAACTTAGAAATCGGAGAACCCACAGTAAAAACCATTTTTTAGTCAACGTTTCAAATCCCAATAGGGATCCATCATCAGGACTATTTTGAATGTTGATAGTAGAAGAGGGATCCATCAATCATTTCCCTATGCGGAGGGGATACATGGAGGGAAATCACTTTACTCGAAAATTTTAGGGTGAAGATAGCAAGAAGAGCTACAGACCTTCAATTTCTTAAAAATTATCGTGACAATAAAACAAGCTCACCTCATAACTTTTCGAATCTTGCAACTGAGCTCTTCTACTATCAACATTCAAAATAGTCCTGATGATGGATCCCTGTTGGGATTTGTTGACGGAAAAATGGTTTTTACTGTGGGTTCTCCGATTTCTAAGTTACAAGATAACCATAGAGGTCTTAAATCCAGAATCATTTCCCTATGCGGAGGGGATACATGGAGCGAAATCATTTTACTCAAAAAATTTAGGGTGAAGATAGCAAGAAGAGCTGCAGACCTTCAATTTCTTAAAAATTGTCGTGATAATAAAACAAGCTCACCTCATAACTATTTAAATCTTGCAACTGAGCTCTTCTACTATCAACATTCAAAATAGTCCTGATGATGGATCCCTGTTGGGATTTGAAACGTTGACAGAAAAATGGTTTTCACTGTGGGTTCTCTGATTTCTAAGTTACAAGATAACCACAGAGGTCTTAAATCCATAATCATTTCCCTATGCGGAGGGGATACATGGAGCGAAATCATTTTACTCAAAAAATTTAGGGTGAAGATAGCAAGAAGAGCTGTAGACCTTCAATTTCTTAAAAATTGTTGTGACAATAAAACAAGCTCACCTCATAACTATTTAAATCTCGCAACTAAGCTCTTCTACTATCAACATTCAAAATAGTCCTGATGATGGATCCCTATTGGGATTTGAAACATTGACGGAAAAAAGGTTTTTACTGTGGGTTCTCCGATTTCTAAGTTACAAGATAACCACAGAGGTCTTAAATCTAGAATCATTTCCCTATGCCAAGGGGATGCATGAAGCGAAATCATTTTACTCGAAAAATTTTGGGTGAAGATAGCAAGAAGAGCTGCAGACCTTCAATTTCTTAAAAATTGTCGTGACAATAAAACAAGCTCACCTCATAACTATTTAAATTTCACAACTGAGCTCTTCTACTATCAACATTCAAAATAGTCCTGATGATGGATCCCTGTTGGGATTTGAAACGTTGACGAAAAAATGGTTTTTACTGTGGGTTCTCCAATTTCTAAGTTACAAGATAACCACAGAGGTCTGAAGTCCAGAATCATTTCCCTATGCGGAGGGGATACATGGAGCGAAATCATTTTACTCGAAAAATTTAGGGTGAATATAGCAAGAAGAGCTGTAGACCTTCAATTTCTTAAAAATTGTCGTGACAATAAAACAAGCTCACCTCATAACTATTTAAATCTCGCAACTGAGCTCTTCTACTATCAACATTCAAAATAGTCCTGATGATGGATCCCTATTGGGATTTGAAACGTTGACGGAAAAATGGTTTTTACTGTGGGTTCTTCGATTTCTAAGTTACAAGATAACCACAGAGGTATTAAATCCAGAATCATTTCCCTATGTGGAGGGGATACATGGAGCGAAATCATTTTACTCAAAAATTTAGGGTGAATATAGCAAGAAGAGCTGCAGACCTTCAATTTCTTAAAAATTGTCATGACAATAAAACAAGCTCACCTCATAACTATTTAAATCTTGCAATTGAGCTCTTCTACTATCAACATTCAAAATAGTCCTGATGATGGATCCCTGTTGTGATTTGAAACGTTGACAGAAAAATGGTTTTTACTGTGGGTTCTCCGATTTCTAAGTTACAAGATAACCACAGAGGTCTTAAATCCAAAATCATTTCCCTATGCGGAGGGGATACATGGAGCGAAATCATTTTACTCGAAAAATTTAGGGTGAAGATAGCAAGAAGAGCTGCAGACCTTCAATTTCTTAAAAATTCTCGTGACAATAAAACAAGCTCACCTCATAACTATTTAAATCTCACAACTGAGCTCTTCTACTATCAATATTCAAAATAGTCCTGATGATGGATCCCTGTTAGGATTTGAAACGTTGATGGAAAAATGGTTTTCACTGTGGGTTCTCCGATTTCTAAGTTACAAGATAACCACAGAGGTCTTAAATCCAGAATAATTTCCCTATGCAGAGGGGATACATGGAGCGAAATCATTTTACTCGAAAAATTTAGGGTGAAGATAGCAAGAAGAGCTGCAGACCTTCAATTTCTTAAAAATTGTCGTGACAATAAAACAAGCTCACCTCATAACTATTTAAATCTCGCAACTGAGCTCTTCTACTATCAACATTCAAAATAGTCCTGATGATGGATCCCTGTTGGGATTTTAAACATTGACGGAAAAATGGTTTTTACTGTGGGTTCTCCGATTTCTAAGTTACAAGATAACCACAGAGGTCTTAAATTCAGAATCATTTCCCTATGCGGAGGGGATACATGGAGCGAAATAATTTTACTCAAAAAATTTAGGGTGAAGATAGCAATAAGAGCTGCAGACCTTCAATTTCTTAAAAATTGTTGTGACAATAAAACAAGCTCACCTCATAACTATTTAAATCTCGTAACTGATCTCTTCTACTATCAACATTCAAAATAGTCCTGATGATGGATCCCTGTTGGGATTTGAAACATTGACGAAAAAAAGGTTTTTACTGTGGGTTCTCCGATTTCTAAGTTACAAGATAACCACAGAGGTCTTAAATCCATAATCATTTCCCTATGCGGAGGGGATACATGGAGCGAAATCATTTTAGTCGAAAAATTTAGGGTGAAGATAGCAAGAAGAGCTGCAGACCTTCAATTTCTTAAAAATTGTCATGACAATAAAACAAGCTCACCTCATAACTATTTAAATCTCGCAACTGAGCTCTTCTACTATCAACATTCAAAATAGTCCTGATGATGGATCCCTGTTGGGATTTGAAACGTTGACGGAAAAATGGTTTTTACTGTGGGTTATCTGATTTCTAAGTTACAAGATAACCATAGAGGTCTTAAATCCATAATCATTTCGCTATGCAGAGGGGATACATGGAGCGAAATCATTTTACTCAAAAAATTTAGGGTGAAGATAGCAAGAAGAGCTGTAGACCTTCAATTTCTTAAAAATTGTCGTGACAATAAAACAAGCTCACCTCATAACTATTTAAATCTCGCAACTGATCTCTTCTACTATCAACATTCAAAATAGTCCTGAAGATGGATCCTTATTGGGATTTGAAACGTTGACGGAAAAATGGTTTTTACTGTGGGTTCTCCGATTTCAAAGTTACAAGATAACCACAGAGGTCTTAAATCCCCAACTAATCTTGTCAAAGGATTTGGACATGTCTAATTGAATCATCATACGAGGTTTCTTTTGGATTTTGAGAGAGTGGATGAGCTTGTGAGAAAGGATGATACTATCCACTATTTTCTTGCCTTCCACGTAACTAGATTGGTGATGAGAGATAAGGAGAGGTAGGATGGATTTCAACTGATTGGCAAGGAATTTGGAGATAATTTTGTAAATGACATTACAAAGGGCTATAGGCTGAAATTTGTTTGGGGAATCAGCTCATTTTCCATTGGGAATCAAGGTAAAGAATTTGGAGTTGAAGGTTAGGACAGACTTATGAATGTGGGATTCTTCCACAAGGGCATGGACTTCTGATTTAAACACAATTTGAAATTTTACATCTACGGATAAACATAATTTCCCTAGGTGGGTGGGTACACCTAGAACAACAGATTTAAAATGCTTAACCTTTTTCTATAGAAGATAAATTAGAGAAGGGACCTACTTGTTATTTTTCACTTTCCCTTTGTCTCCTTTGTTTGGCTCCCTTCGCTCCTTCTCAAACTTAATCCAATCGACAAGTACCTACAATCATAAACAGATGACAAAAATCAATCAAAGCAAGAGATCTATCTACTATAGGAAAATCGAATCGAAAGCATTTACACATATAATCATCACACATAAAGACAAGAATATGGGAAAAGGTGTAAACAACTTTATTAAGTAGAATGAAGAATTACAACCATGAAGTTCGATCCATTGTCACTCTTCCAGCTTGGGTTCCAACCAACATCACATCAAAAGAACAACACTATGGAAAAATAACAATACTTGATTACAATATCAAACCTCACACCAATAATATCTCCTTACAAATTCTCAAAGTCCAGCCCCTAATCACTTAGATGAGTGCTCAATTTATAGGAAAATGATGGTGGTTTGGTCATAAATGAGGGTATTGAATGGCCTTCCAAACTTAGAGTTAGTTTCTATGGAGGGAGGGATGAGAGGATAGGAGGTTACCTAACTCATTCCCTATCCAATTTCGAGCTCATAGGAGATGATAAGTGTGGGAATCTCTTAGATGGCTCTAGAAGATAAGAATATTCCCAGACCCCTATGATGATTTTGCTCAATCTTGCTCAGCACAGGTCAAAGTAGGCCTAAGTGCTCTGGAAAGCACCTTGACATGGGCCTACCTGCACTCAAGTGCACTTACCCCTAACCAAGGCTGTGCTAGTCCCTCAAGGAGGCATTTCTGGAGGGCTTCAAGCCAAGAAACTCTCAGGGAAGGAGGCATTCAAAGTGATGACTTGTCTAGGGCATGTAGCAAATGAATTAGGGTTTGATGAGCCCTAATAGTACTGATTTGAATGATGGGAGTGATGTGCCCAAATGGATCTATAATAGATGCCCCCTAAAGCATGAAGTCAAAAATGTTAATGTCGAGTGATATGATTTACGATGTGATGAGGAGTTTCTGAAGTGGATAATGACCTGTGTCGATTACAATACGTAATATCATGATATTTTGGTTTTTTTCTCATGAATTGCTGAGGGAAGGCATAACCATGCTCAACATATAAACTTTCATTACAAGTACATAGATAGTCATCTACAGATATAGACCCATGATAGGATGACCATAAATGTAAATCCATTGTACGGATGATTTGGTACATTTCCTGAAATCACAGCCCAGATGGATGAAACTAGATCTAGGGTCTTCTATCTCGTTTAATCGTTTGCTCAAGTATGAGTCTAACCATGTGAATATGTTATCTGAAGTTGAACATGGGAAGACACCATCTGATTACGAGCCAATGATGTAAGCCATTAACAGACGTGAAAGAAATAACCGATAATGACAATGATCCTAAAGGTACTGTAATACATTTTGCATGGTGTGAAAGGATGTTTTGATGTCGAACACCATACAAAGTCTTTCGGTCGAAGGCCAGTGATGTCAACCTATCGCTGGAAGTGAGAAACCTGCCATTGATGTATGCAAGCCTCAAGGTATTGGAAGGGTGTTTCTAAGTCAACTTCTTGGATAATGTGTTGATGTCAACAAGAAGCAACTTACCACAGGAGGGCCTTGATGTATCCCACATCAACGACATGAAACAAGTGTAATGATTTTTGGAGACGGAATGTGATTGAAAACACAAGGTTTAGGAATGGCGGTCATGAAATTGAAGGTTTACGAGTATTGCGAAGGATGAATTTAAACTGAGTGACTTCTCTTGAATGCGTCGACGACACTGAATGGATTGGCAGCATTGACCCAAAACCAAAGTAATGGATGGTAAGATAGACCAAGGTATTATGACCATCAAGCAGATTACCCAACCCAAATAGTTATAATGATGAAGTGAAAGTGTCATGTTCAAGAGCGACCTACTACCATAAAGTGGTTTACCCCTTTTCCCCTATTCCCTAGTCATTGCTGACCAATACCTATTTATTTTTATCAATATTAACGAGGATAACATATGCTTGTTGTATAATTCCACCCTTCGGGTGAATCCATCGCTATGTGATGCTTCAACAAGTCTAGCGAAGGTGAAACTTGGTCTTGTCATGATGGACAAGTTTGTCGCTATTTGATGTTTTAACAAGTTTAACGACAATGATAACTCGGTCCTTTTCATGTTTAGATATTTTGAAAAGGGACAAAAAGAAAACTCCACAAGTTTTTTTTCATAAATTTGTCTCTCAAGTCTAAAAAAGCATAAAACAATACAAGAGAGAACCTAATGACCATGTTCGATCAACGTATTCCTTTTTTGTAAATAATCTATCTTAGTCTGGAAAAGGGTTAAACTTATACTAAGTAGATGTCGTTTCCAATCCATTAACGAGGTGAAAAGGACAAGTGCTCGGCAATCTTTTCATATTTCGAGAGTCTGAAAAGAGCTTAAAGAGGACTCCAAGGAGGTTCCTTTTTCGATGTTCAATAGAGCTTGAAAAAGAGATAAAAGTATGATCTGTGGTCAAAGTACAATTCACGATTGTGTACGTCAAATTTTGTAAGTCAAATGTATATCTGTTCAAAGAAACACTAAACGGATTAAACATACCTATTTGATTGGTAAAAATAGGCAAATACTAAATTTTACTCATTTAATGATCATGAAATAAACATAAAAACAAGAATTTACCATGTTATTTTTACCATTTGATATTTACCATTCAATTTGTGCTTTGACCCAGTTTTTACCTCGATCTTCAGTAGCTGATTGTGAGAGATTCTATAGATCATTTCTCATGATGTCCAGACCAGGTAGGAGATCTACCCCTCCTCTTTCTTTTCATGTCATTATTTTACAATTTCATCCAAGTTTTTATGGTTTTTAGGACCCCTGGGGTTAGAACATTTCGCCCTAGGATCAGCGTAGGCTTCCATCTCAAAAACTGTGCTGGGGAGCACCCATATAGAAGGCTATCTACACTGCAGTGCATTGTCTCCTTTCCCTGGTTGCACTGGGTGAGTTTCAAAAACTTGTTTCACTTGTTTGGCCCAAAATTTCTTCAGTTTTTTGCATGAAATGGATCTTAACTAAGCTTATGGTTTGATTTCAGGATTTCATCGGATTAGAATGTCTATTACTTGGTGAGAAAGAGAGCATGAAGAAAAAGACATGGTTGCCCTAAATGATCTGGGTATAGTTGAGGCCCTCAGAAACTGTGGGTTGCTCAAATACTTCAGGTTGTCCGGAATGAGGCAACAATCAGAACTATTGCAGTTCCTAGTTCATGCATGGGATCCAATGGATCAGGCTTTTCACATAAGGGACAAAGTGGTCCCTATTATTATCAATGATGTTTACTTTCTTACAGGGTTGTTGAGACGTGGTGCCCCCATATCTCTTTCAGGTTCTTCCTGTGGAGGGGAATCAGTGAGGGACTATGCTCGACAATTCTTTCGGCCAAGTACACAGCCTAGCAAGGATGGAAAGACAATCATCAAAGATATTCATGATTTTCCTTTGAGAACAATCCTTTTCACCATCGCAAAGTTGTCAGGAAGTGTGACACTTCATCTGGCGAATGGATCATACATGCAGTATGCACTTGAGTGTCTTAAGCCAACTTTATTCAACTGGTGTGAGGCAGTACTTTCTTCACTAAAAGAGCAGCTGACAAAGGTAAAAAGTGGTAAGAAAAAGAACTTTAGCTATGGATCTATCTTAATTTCTTTTACCTTAGAGAGAATTCCATTGATGCAACCTTAGCATGTAACACTGGGTGTAGCTAGTGTTAGAGTCAGTCTGTTCAGCCCTCCACCAGAGATCAAAACCTCTTTTGTTGCATTTCATTTTAGGTGTCTCATTCAGCTCAATCACCTGCATTCCATTAGGAGCATCGATCTTCTGATGGAAGGGTCTTGTCTCCATACTTCCCTCATGTCATTCACCTACTGGTTGATGTCTGTTCATTAAAAAAAAGGCATACACAGTCCTCTTTTTATTTAAAATTGCAAAAAGGTTGTCTTTAGGGTTTCAGTGTCAAGTAGGTCTAGGGTTTCATTAGGGTTTTGTCAATAAATGCTTCAGAGTGTCCAATAATTACCATCAGGCCATGAGGATGTTTTATCGCCAATAAATTTTGTTAATAAGTGTTTGAAAATGTGTTTTTCAACAGAGTATTTAGCTCCTATGATACAAAAATCATGTAAAGTTTGTTTTCTTCATAGCAAATTCCTTCATCTGCACCCTGGTTTCTTTCCTTAGCCTAAGAAGCTCCGACACCTACAAATCAAGCAAAGTCCAAGTTATTAAATCATCACAAAGTGAAAAAGTCCAAAAACAAAGTTTAAAGATAAAGCCAAATCCAAAACATTGTAAAAGTGGGTTTCATGAGCCAAAATTTCAAAAGCTCTTGGTATATAAGCTATTCCTTCATGTCATAAGCTCGTTCGCAAAAGATAAGCAAGATAGAGCAAATTTGATGAGCAAGTGAGAAATTGGGTGAATTTGGGTGAAAATCGGCCGGCGCGGCGCACTGGTGAGGTACAACGCACTGGGCGTGAATACGCAGTGTCTTTTGCACAAGCACGACACACTAGGGAGGTGCGATGCATTGGGCATGTTGCGCGGCGCACATAGCTAAAGGCCCGAAACTGCTAACAATTGCTCCAAATGGCCAATAACTCGCACGAATTTGCCAGGTAGAGCCTCCATATTTGTGTTTCATCCAAGTTTGTGCTAGGGTATGGTGATTGATGGATGGTAATGGTTAAAACAAAAACATCAAACCCTACCTTTTAAAATACCTCAAGGAAACTTGTTGCTAGGGTTTCAAATCACTATTTTGTCACCAAGTTCACTCCCTCATCTCATTTGTCCCTTATTTTCATTATTCCCTAAGTTCCACTACCCCTTAAATTCATTCATCCCCTATCCCAAGTTCCCTTTCCCAAATTTCCTAATGTAAAACCCTAAACCCTAATCCTATACATAAACTCCCAAACCATCCCATATTTCCCTAACTAAATCTATCCCAACAGTCCCTAATCCCTCACTATTTTCCCCTCCCTTTGTAGCCCCTCATTTCACTGTTTTTTCCCTTGGTGGCAGAGGTCAAGCACATCACCAAAAGGCAATCCAACACATTTTCATACATCAACATCTATTTCTCCAAGGCAATTTGTATACCAGCAATTATGTCATCTAATCATTCATCTGATTATGAAGTGGAGACCCAAAGTGACTCACCCATAGAGGGATATGCACCCCGGAGGCCTCATAGAGGTGGCAGACATATCAGAGAAGAACCAACCACCCTTACTGAATTACAGGCTTGCCCTCTTGCCATCTCTTGTTTCTAGCATCAGTCATGTTATGAGTTTTGTGATAAGGTTGCGAATATTGAATTTCATCATGAGTTGGCACGCTTGTTTGTACTGCATTTACATGGTGATCAAGCCACTCTAGTGGGTGTCACTTTCACACTAACACCAGAGTCCATCTCAATAGCAACCGGCATAACTAATATTGGAGAGCCATGGAACAAGAGGTAGAAGATTGACCGGCAGCATTATGAGCCATATATTAAGCCCGGTTTCTTGAGGCAGCTCAAGAGAGTGTTTCCTTTCCGGTACCTCAAAGATGAATATGCTCCACTAATGAAATTAATCATGAAGTATTTCAGCTGTGAAGGTCGGTTCTCCTGTTTATATGCTTATCACATCAGGTTGCTCATGCATTTCACCCGGGTACGGATGATGAACATTCCTTATTTCATGTGCTGAAATATTGAAAGGATGACCACCCTTGTGTAGCACAAGACCCCTCAGCAGCAGTTCAACAGTATTTGCCATTTTTCTCTCATCAAAATTGTGGTGGTTCATCAGCTTGGATTACAGGGCATCACTTGGGATGATTTCATCTCTCATGAGTTTTTCAGAGCTTCACAAGGACTTTTAGAGGCTGGGCATGAGACAGGTGGACCTTCTCATCAGCATGAAGGCCATGAGACACACACTACTACTATACCGGTTTTCATTACTTATAAGAAGGGCACCAGGCAGTTGTTCGCGGCAGCAAAGCGAGTGTTATCTCCACCTGGGGTGGAAGGGGCCTCACTTCCGACATCAACACCACAGGTTCAGGACAAAGGCAAGGGGCCAATGTAGGATGAAGGGCCTTTAGGTGAGTGGGACTTTATTCTTGTTGAGGATGTTGATATGGGCACGAAAAGCCCAAGTCTCAAAGAGATCATCCAAGAGCAACAGAAAGAAATCAAAGCCTTGTCCCTTAACTTGGAGAGGGCTAAGTGGATTATAAAATACTTGAAGCAAAGGAATAAGTAGCTTGAGGACCAGCATGTGATCATGGAGTTACAAAACATTAGGGAGAACTGCCAAACTACCCAAAGGGAGTCCACTTCACTTGAACAGGAGATCAATGCCAATCGAGAGTCTTGGCTCGAGAGAGTCAACCTCCACTTAGAGGGACTGCTAGACAAGGCCGATAGGGACACAACATTGCTGAGACACATGGCTTTTCACTACATGGCACGGAACATGGTTTGCAAGGCACGAATAAGGAATTTAGAGGTAAAACTAAGGAAGGCATAAAAAAGGCAAAGGAGGCAAAAAGAGCATGATCGACTTCGGATATTGGCCGAGGAATCCTTGGCCTAGCATAGCTCTTGATAAAGAAGGCCCAACTCAAATTTCGAGAAATTTGGGTCAATTTTGGAATATTGACAAATTTTGGCACAAAAACACAGGAAATTCTGCCCTATGCGCCACGCCACGTGGTGCTCGCTTTTGCTAGAGGGCCCCAAATCACAAAAACTTTGCATTTCTGGATTTGCCATGAAAAATTATGCTTTCTTTTCCATGGCCAAGAAATTTGGGCAGGTTTTGAGCCCTCAAAAAGGTAAAAAACACTCAAAAAATGACCTCACTGCCCATATTTTGACACACAGGAAGCAGTCTTGGGAGATTGGATGTTTGACAGGGCAAATGAAGACCAAATTGAAAAATTCCACTTGGGTTGGAATGTAGACAGGTAGGTCTTTCAAAAAATCCTACTTGGAGCTACTTTGGACATCGAGAAGGTCTCCAAAAGTGGGTCAAAACAGGGGCAGCGCATAGAGAATCAGGTGCGACGCATAGAGGAAAAATTGTCAGTTTGACTCAGTTTTGCTCTGTTTTTCACCTAGTTTTGCCCAGTTTGACTTTTTCAACCTCCTAATGGCAAATTTATGATGTAATTTGATGAAAATTGAGGGATCATGATGTAAATATGCTATATTTTTACTTTTATAGGTAGATTCATCAGTTTAGAGGTTATTTGAAACCGAATGAATCAGTTTCCTTGTTTCTAGAGGCAAGCTGTTATGATGCCTATATTCCAGTTCTCAGTTTAGGATCAATTGGATCAGCTCCTAAACATGTGAGCTCGACCCCTAGAGGCAAGGAGGAGCTATTTTTGTCTATATTATGTTGTTTTTCAGTCATTAGCATGGTTGGACTCTTGAGAAAAGCTTGAGCTTCATTGTATATTCACATCAGTATTTGGCTAAGGAATTGAGACCAGGATTTGCAGTATTCTTTGGGATCCCTGTGGCATTTGTTTTGGTACAGTGCTTTCTTATGTATTTTTTATTTTATTCATGTGTTTAATGTATCATTTCTCTTTATTTCTTCTCAGCTAAACAAACAAGAGTGTAAGTAGAATACATTGAGAAGTGCAGTGCTCTACTTGAAGTTTGCTTTAGTATTTTAATGTTTTCCACTGTTTGGAGAGGATCCATGGCTTCCCTTGCCCTCTTCAACTCCTACTCAGTCTGATCCATCCACCTCATTTGATTTATAGTGCCAAATACAGTTGCCTACCTTGCCCCATCGAAATCCCTGCAAGACTGTGCCTCATTCCCTGCACCCAAAATCTGCGTTTCCCTTAGAGCCCACAAAACATCATTTTATCAATCAAACTCTTTTACATCTATACCTAGCCTAAGATTAGCAGCTATTTCAGTCATCTCAAACCCCATCGATTATCCTTTACTGAGATTGACCCGGAGAGAGCCCTCTCCTATCCTCGTAGGGCTAGCTACGAGGCTGAGCGTGGTTTGATGTGGACCTAGAAGCTTACCTTTTCAGCCTGAGGTAAATCTAGGCTCTGACAGTTGGTCCTAAAGATCCAAAAATGTAGAGGTTGGTAAATTGATGGTTGAACATGCTGGTCAGTCATTGATTACATTTTCTACTGCATTCTTCAGTTGGCTCGATCGACAACACATTTTCATCGAGGAGCATCCATACGTAGGGATGGATTTTCATGGAGATCCAAAGTTGAGTTTACCAATGGGTGCTCAATGCGGTGCTATAGGTAAATTGTTTTTTGACCAAATGTTTTTTGATTTTTAAGTTTCTACATGTTTTTGTGTTTTGATGTTTCCAAGACTAAACTAAAATAGTTATCATGGATGCAGATGTTGGCACTGTTCAACCTATGAGACAGCAACAGGAGGTAGGTGGACCGACGCGGAGAAATGTTGGGAGAGCAGTTCTCCAAGATTTGGATTTGGCCAAGACACTCGTAGAGTTACAAGATCATGTAGAGGGATTAACCCTTGGTATTTTGGATGTCCAGACTGAGGATTTACCTATGAGGCTGCAGCGCCATACTATTGGTATTCCTCACACCGGATGTGACTCTTGTGCATGATAGCTCAGGCTGTGACCTGTTATCATGAGCATCACTAGGTCTACTTAGGATGATTTTTGCGTGCATTTTGAGTTTTTAGGTCAGATGAACATGTTATCACCCCAAGAAACTCTCCTAGGTTGTATCTCAGAGATGCTCAGGAACATTACAAACTCAACAAAATGTTGGAAATGCATGAATGGAAGGAGTGATGCATATTCAAGCTAGATAACCACTTCTACTATGCTTAACTCCAGACATGGGTGAACACCCCCAGACTACAAGGCTTTATACCACCAATTACTCACAGTTTGAGGATCAGGTGAACATGGAGAATACTGACCACACCAGCAGATGCACAAGACCATGTGATGGTCGGCTGCAACCAGTAAAAAGGTCTGCAAATCTATTTCCTAATGCACAGACAGGATGACAGCTCTTTGACACTAAGTAAACAGAAACTTGCGTAGCACATTCAATGATACATACTAGATTCTAACACAGAGGTGGGATCATAGCCCCTCTAATGCTAAACATCAAGAGCACATGAAAATACATAATAAGCACAACCTAGAACAAAGTAGAAATGGAAAGTGAGCAATTAACAACAAAAGAAGCTTATATTAGCTGAAAATGAAGACCAGACACTACAAGTGTCAAAGTAGTCACAGTCTCCAGAAGTTGAACCTTACATCAAAATCAAAATCGTCAACCCTTACATCTGTTTTTTGTGGGTATATATAGAGGTTGATTTACAAAATGTTCTGCTGACAATGCGTGGAGGGGTCATAATGGACCACCAACCACATTGAATCTCTGATGGAGCCTTTGTTATGATCTGTTGGCTTTAATAAACAAAATTTATCTTCTCTGATATTCTGTTATCCTTCTTGATCGGGTGGAGTGGAAAATGGACGAAATCCCATGCCTGATAAATGCTTTAACTGCTCGAGGCTTGTACCATTTTCTGCTTGGCCATAGTTCCTTGAATGTAGTTGTTGAAGAGTAATTGCGCCGGGTATAGGTAGCTGGCCACCTTCATCCTTCGGGACCATAGCATGGCTGTGGACATGGATAGTCGAGACAGGCGGAGGAAGAAACTCAGCCGTTGGATGGAACAGACGGGTGGCTGAGATTGTTTAATAAGGAGTATCGGGAGGAAACATGGACGGGCGAACGTAGGCTGTCGGATCGCAGTCGGGTAGATCCGACGGTGATCGGGGGTCGAAAGTAAGCAGGGGCTAACGAGCAAGAGACTGGTGGGACGGCGGTAGGTGGTATTCCTCGCACCGCCTTTGGATTTGTGGCTGTTTCTATATAAAACCGCGCGATCCCACACAACGCGCGACATGTGGCTTCCGCAACGGGTGGGAAACCACTTTCCCCGCGTGTTAACAAGTGGACAACTTGCGCAATCAAGAGGAGCGACTACCGTTCGATCACGCGAAGGACGATTGGATGGCGAGGAACGCACACGAGGTTTAACTTGCAGGAAAAAGGGTTGTGGTGGCGGGAACCGTTGGATCAGGATGATCAACGGTGGGGATTAAGGTGGAGGGTTATATGGGCACAGGTTCATGTGTTAAGCACTTAGGGCTAAAGAAATATGGGTTATGTAGAGTTTAGAAGAATAAACAGAGGTAGCAGGGTAGAAGGAGTTAAGTGGGGAAATAGGGAAAGGTGAGGAATGAAGAGGTTTAAGGAGAAAAACAGAGAAATGGAGGGCTAAGAGAGTGTGAGGAAGCCGAAGGAGAATAAGGTAAATGACTGCTATGAGCACCCTTTTCTGCATAAACATATGGCTGAATTGATATTTGGTCCTCCAAATGCTGAAGTTTGTAGCAGAGCTAACAGAACAAATGTGTCTTGGACGCAAATTTTGTAAAAACTTTTAAAAACATCTATCTATTTTACTTTTAGAGTTTTTATATTTGGTTATGTGCAATTCTATTCAACTAATGATGTGAATTGAGAATTTGCTTTTACATGTGTCACAAATGTCTGTTTAACACATAGTTTTCTAATGAATCAGTTAATGTGTTAAAGTTTATGGAAATATGTTGATATTGAATGTACTCAAAATGTCTTTCCAAAATATGAACTCTAAGAAACATATCAAGAATTGTTGGGTTTCGGACGGTATAAATGTTTGATATGCAGTACGATGAGTTGTGAGTCCAACCTAACGATGATTTGACAAATGCCAAGTGAAATGGCATCAAAGAGAAGTTCTATCAATGTGCTATACTCAACTGTATTGTTCGTCTAATGACCGATACAAATCCCTTGAAAAATCACTAGCTCGCCACTTGGAGCAAAAATAGCCCATGCTGCAGAAGATAGGTTCTGTTACTACGAGTAGAACCATTGACATAACCAACAAATGGTTCCAAAGATTCTGACATCTGCAAAAAATGCAAAGTGAATTACTTAACCACATAAAAACTCTAAAAGACACATTGACACACACACATGCAATTAAAGCATATATACAGTGATTTTACTACACTCAATTAAGTATAGTAACATTTGCGGTACAACCCGTTTCGAGGTTGTGACAACAGAATTCCATCATAATCCACCAACTCATAGGCACCTTTTTCCACAACACGCTTGACAATTTAAGGACCCATCCATAGTGGTTCAAATTTTCCTGCTCCTAGTTTATCAGCTTCCTAATCATAAAGCAAGACCAGGTCTCCTTCTGTCGTATTGCGCCTTGATTTGTTTCTTATGTTCTTTGTTAGCTAATAAGGGTTCACAATAGGTTTCATCCAGATGGATGAGTTCTAAGAAACACGCTTCTTCATCAGAAGCGTTGGGTAACAGGTCAATCACAAGTTTAAGAGATGAAATTTCACATTGTATCAGCAAGATTGACTTCAGACCATACACCAATTGAAAGGGTGTGAATCTAGGTGCATTCCTAACCAAGGTTCGATATGCCCAAAAAGTAGAATACAAGATTAAATGCTAGTTTCATTTATGAACCCCTATCATTCTTTGAAGCATTTGCTTCAGGACTTTGTTGATGGCCTCAACTTGTCCATTAGCTTGCGGATAATAAGGAGTAGAACTATGATGTGAAAGTCCTAACTTGGCATTTAACTCACTCATCATGTGATTACGAAAATGTGACCCATGATCTACAACTATAGCCTGTGGTACACCAAACTGGGCAACCACATGGTTGAAAAAGAAAAGTGCAGCCGTCTTGCCACTGTTGTTTAATGTTGGAATCACCTCGGCCCATTTTGTGAAATAGTCAACGACGACTATTATGTATCCATGCCCCCTGGCTGAGGTGGGGTTACATGTCATGAAGTCAATGCCCCATTTGGCGAATGGTCCAATAACGATGACAGGATGCAATGGTGGAAGTGGTAATCTAGTATTTCAGAAGATTTTGGCTCCCTCATACATATGAAAGAACTTTACTTATCTGGAAACAGCTTCACAGGTACTATTTGTCTTCCTGAGCACATATCTGGGTGTTGGTTATTTTAGAAATTTAAAAATGGTCTTACTTGTGTTATTGTGAATTGTTAGGTTACATTCCCAAATTTCTTGTCAAATATCTCTACTTTTGCTTACTCGGAAATGGGTGAAAATAAATTAATCGTAACATTCCAGAAGAATTTGGCCTATTCACGAATCTTCAAGAACTGTACCTCTTTGACAATGAATTATCAGGTTCCATTCTCCCTTCTTTGTCAAATATCTCCACTTTGGTTGAGTTGGCGATTTCCCAAAACAAACTCACTGGAAGTATTCCCACTTCTTTGTCAAATCTGGTTAACTTGAATGAGCTTTATTTATGGGGAAATCAACTTAGTGGAAAGATACCAAATTCCATTGGAAATTGTTCAAAACTTAGTATTCTCATCCTACATGATAACATGTTGAGTGGGAGTGTCCCAACAACATTAGATAAGCTATCCCTCCTTGAAAATTTATATTTGCAGTCCAATCAGCTTAATAGTGGGAGTGCTACAACCATGCCTTTTCTTATAGCTCTTACCAATTGTTCCCACCTAAAAGCACTAAACTTGAGAGACGATAAACTCACGTGTCTTACCCCTTGCCATAGGAAAACTTTCTACCAATTTGTCTTACTTGACATTAGCAAACAACTTGATAGAAGGGAACATCCCTCCACATATATGAAATCTTACCAGCCTAACCTACCTAAATTTATCTGGAAACTCTTTAAATGGTAGCATTCCATCTTTAAGAAACCTTAAAATTTTAGAAAGATTAGTTTTAGGAGATAACAAATTACAAGGAGATATCCCTGATGACTTTGAAAAGTTACAAAGACTTGGTCTCTTGGACATCAGTGGAAACATACTCTTTAGAAAGATTCCCAATTCCCTTGCACCCCTTAAACAATTAAGATTTCTCCTCCTCCATCACAACCAATTATCAGGGAGCATATCTTCCAACTTAGGAAACTGTACAAATTTGGAATTGCTTGACTTGTCACACAATAACTCATTGGAAACATACCACGTGAGATTGTTAAGCTTTACAATCTAAATTTCTATTTGAATTTGTCTTGGAATTTATTAGAAGGCTCCTTGCCCACTGAGATTGGTAAAATTTCAATGGCTCAGGCTATAGATATTTCTACTAATCACTTGAGTGGAGTCATTCCATCTACACTTGGAAGTTGTGTTGAAGTAATTTTGTTGAATTTATCTCAGAATTCCTTCCAAGGTTCTATTCCAGATTCACTTGAAAATTTGCAACGCCTTATGAGCCTAGATCTCTCTTCCAACCTTTTATCCGGGACAATACCTATTACTCTCAACAAGCTGAAAATGCTTCAATATTTAAATTTATCTTTTAACAAACTTGCTAGGGAAATTCCAACAGGGGGAATTTTTGCAAATGAATCAATTTCCATGTCCTTAAATGGAAATCCCAACCTCTGTGGACCAAAAATATTCCAGTTATATCCTTGTCCGACACCAAAAGGTCAAGGTCATTCTACAATTGTCAAAAGAGTACTACTGACAGTGGGTGGAGCTACTGTTTTTATACTTTGTGGTTTTTTTTTAAGATTCCTATGGAGAGGGAATATGCATATACAAAACATTCATGTTTCAAGATCTATTTTCCAAAAGTTAGAGCATCCAAGGATCTCATATCAAGAGCTTCACATAGCGACTAATGTATTTGACAAAGCCAACTTGTTGGGAACAGGTAGCTTTGGGTCAGTTTATAAAGGAATTTTGAATGATGGCACACCTGTTGCTGTGAAGGTTTTACAATTGCAAAATGACCAGAGTGAGAAGAGTTTTAAAGCAGAATGCAGTGTCTTCTAGAAGGTTCAACATCGAAATCTAGTCAAAATCATAACCTTATGTTCCAACCTCCATTTCAAAGCTTTAGTGTTCAAGTTTGTGTCTAATGGAAGCTTAGAGAAGCATTTGCATCCTAAAAGAGATGACAACAATGGCGAGGATGTGTGTGAACTGGAGTTGAAAACACTATTAGACATTGCCATAGATGTGGCCCATGCAATGGAATATCTTCATCATGATTGTTTTGTGCAAGTAGTACATTGTGATATAAAGCCTAGCAATGTACTTTTGGATGAAAATATGTTAGGCCATGTCATAGATTTTGGTATTGCATGGTTGATTGGTGAAAGCTCTACAAATTCACATGATTCGTCACTTGCTTTAAGTGGATCCATTGGCTACATTGCCCCAGGTATGTGTTTCTTAAACAACATTTTCATTTTTATTCTCTCATTAAAAATATTTATATTGATTGATTGAGTAAAATTTAATGAATGTTTCTTTTACTGTAGAGTATGGATTGAGTGGAATAGTTTCCACCCAGGGAGATGTTTATAGCTATGGAATTATTTTATTAGAAATGCTCACCAGAAAACAACCAACCAATCACTTGTTTGTGGGAGACCTAAACTTGCACAATTGGGTGAACTTTGCATACCCAAACAATGTGAATGAGGTAATTGAAAGTAGCATTTTTAGTGAGGTGTGTGGAGATGAAATTAATGAGAACAAAGTATATCAATGTCTACTAGATTTGCTACATGTTGGTTTGCTTTGTTCAAAACATTCACCAGAAGAAAGACCAACTATGAGAGTTGTGGTAAGGATGTTGGAGAGTATCAAAGAGGATTTGGAGGCAAATGTAGTTGCTTCTAGAAGATTGAGACGAAGAATATCCAAGTTGCTTATCGATACAAATGCAATAAGGAATGATGCCTCTACATCAAATGACCAAAGTTCTTTTACATTTTGGTTTATGAAGTGAAGAATGACAAATATTTTAGGTCTTGCCATCATTCATTTTTCTAAATTTTTAATGATTCAGACAACTTCATGCTAGTATGCATTATCATATTGTCAACAAGGAAAATACATGGTTTTCCAACAATATATTGAATAGATTGTAGGTTTATATTCAATTTGATTTTTTCATCTATCCATGATGTCAATATTATTATCTATAGATTAAATTGCTTCAAAATTATTTGTATTATGTTTACATATATAGAACAAATTATTTTTATTTAAATTGCAACAACAAACTTACAAACATGGATTTGAACTTTATGACTTGATTATATGAACCATGTTGAAGTCTAGTTAGTTTGATTGTATTGGTAGCAATAACTTAGTTGTTTGTAACATCCACTTACCATATATGTGTGTATGTGTGTTTTGCAAACCATTTTCACCCCAAAAAAATTGCAGGACCAATTTTTGGGTCTTAAAATTGTTTCAAGTACATATGCTTCATCTCTTTCAATAACTCATAGCACAACCCAACGTATATTTGAGATGGACAGTGATCTTTCCTATTTTAGGAAAAAAGGGTTTTATTCGATAAACTAACTTATAGTTGAAGGCGTAGAAACAAACAACCCCCTTTTAAGTGCTTCTTTAGAATCCATATTCACTATATGAGTTGAGGATTTAGTACTTTGGGTATATAATTTTTGTAATAATAAGATTGTTGTCAACATTTCCCCCCTAATTACAAGGGTTGATGGTTTAGAGATAAGGAAAAATACAATGCATCTTTCATATAAGGATGATATCAAATACAAACCTTGAATGGATTTGTCTTGGTCTTGGTCAATATGAGATGTGCGATGAAGACTCATTCACATAATTATGGCTCCTTTTTTCTGAAGGATACTATGAATTCTTTTTAGCATATATATAACATAATTTCATAATTTTATTTTAATGAAATTACAAATTCCCTTTGCATAGAAAAAAGAAGTGAAGGCATACAAGCTAATCGAAAGTAAGAAGACCAATAAAAAGTGTGGTATTATAGTGCAAGCCTTATTTCCAACACATGTACATCTACCTAGTGGTAAACTATGTCTACTTCTTCATCAAATAGTTGTATTGCAAAGAAA
The DNA here is from genome assembly GCA_000404065.3 of Pinus taeda. Lineage (NCBI taxonomy): Eukaryota > Viridiplantae > Streptophyta > Pinopsida > Pinales > Pinaceae > Pinus > Pinus taeda. The sequence goes on from APFE030350776.1 coordinate 74,684, forward strand.
TAAATAAGTTTTTCTAAGACCAAGAGAATGTGATATTTGAGTTTAATGCTTAATTCCAAAACATCTATATCCACAATGGTCAAATTTATCTAGTCTTCATCCAATATTTACAAACAAATTATTGCGATCTTTTTCTAAGAAGTCTTTTTATGTTTGCTTAGTAAGTCCATAAGTTAATGCATTTGTTAACATCTTAGAAATGCATAAGTTGATGCATTTGTTATGCATTTGAAATCATCTTTAATATACTTAAGAGTGAGTTTGTGAGTTTTTTCTAAAAAGGCTTGTTTTACTTTCCTAGTATGTTGAATTATTGATTATGTGTTTGAAATTATTTTTAAGGTTTTCAAGTGTGATCCCATTGTTTCAACATAGTGTATAGAATTAGTTGCAATAAAAGGGATAAATGGATCCACTAAATGTTCATATCTATTTTCCGATACGAGTGGACATATAGTTTTAGTTGTCTACAAATAACTTGTTGCACCATTTCTTTCCAAAAAATCAAGATTTATTAGAAAATTAATAAGCAAGACTATATAAGTCCCATCGTACACTCCCAACATACTAATGATGGAAAAAACAATAGACTTTATAGATACTTCATCATTGGCTTCTAGGGATTACACTTATGGGTATATTGAAGAAATCCTTTTAAGACCTATGCATCATGAAACTTGATGGAAGCATATTTTTAAAAGATTCTTAGGCAACTTCCTAATATAGACAAAATTTAACTCTTTAAGGTGAAGGGAAAGTAAACGTTTAACTAATAAGTGATCCAATCACTGAGGTGGAAGATCAATATGGAGTAGCTTCCAAATAGTATCAATGCTAAATCTTATGGTTAGGTTTTGTATCATTCTTAGTGTCCTTCCTTCTTTCAAATATATTTCCTTTTTCTTAATATTTACAAAAGTAGTAAAAGTCGAAGTTGCAAGGAAATATATATAGCTTCATGTAGAACCTTGAAAATAAAGCCTCCCACATCTCAAAGCAAAGGTGGAGGGACAATATTCAACACTAGTCTAAAACTAAAAGGAAAATAATCAAACTTCTTGCTAGTTTTGCATTTGCAATGGACACTTGCTAATTCTCTCTATTAATAAGTGAATATTTTGCTCTTAATTATATGCAATTCAATGTTTCCTTTAGGATTAGTTTTCAACATCACCCTTTGCCATAAGGGGTATCATAGATTTAATTTCAAGAACATAAATACTATGCTTGCCACATAAAAGCAACAAAAGTCAGATATTTTCCTTGTTCCTTCACAACTTTCTATTTCCTTTTTGAGAAGAAACAAAAAAAATAATAAAATTCTATGTTGCATAGAAGTATATATGGTTTGATGGAGAACCTTGACCACTAACCCATTGTATTCTTGATTAGACTAACCCAATTTTAAATCAGTATAATCACATTGTAAACTTAATGTTGAAAATGTTTTAGTAAAGGTTGAATTAATGAAATATGTGATGGATTCTTTTCTCACATGGAAAGATTTGGGCCATGTAAGATATCATTTCCTCTAAGTACTTGTCACACATATAACAACTATCTCCCCCCTCTTATTATTTGTTTTATCCTTAATTAATTTTAAATTTAATGTTGCTAATATCACAATTGAATAGGATAACACAAAATTAAGAAATCTAAACTTGTAAATTGTGAAGAAAGTTTCCTGGGTAAATAAGCATAAATGTAAAGAGGCATTGTTCATAGTCAAGTTAAAATAATTGTTACTTGTGATATTTAATAATGTAAACCATGCATAAATGTGAATGTACAAAACTAAGAATGAAGACTCCATAGATAAGTGAGAGAGGAGGATCTTATGGAATCTCTTGAGAAATGTTTGAATATTATTAGATGGTTAAATGAAATATCTTATTATGACATGTCTATTATGGTCACCATGTACTCTTTTAAAATAAATATATGTATGATATGTGAGAAATCAATGCAATGTGACGTTTAAAGTACATATGTGTTCTTATGGTGAAATTTTGTGTGTCATTGTTTTCTTATATTTGTGTACATATTCATAACATTTGGTATTAGAGTTGTGGTTTCTCTGGTGATGATATTACAATGAGAATGATGTGTATATGACTTTGATGGTTGTAATGACCAAGAGCCACAATGGAGAAGAGAGAACTAGCACTTGAAATGCTTGCAATCCAAAAAGAAGGCATCAATGAAGGGGAAACTTGTTACTTCTAGATTGGTTACTTGTAAAATTAAGGTTTTCTTTAATTATTGATTTATTTTCAATGATTTAGATGTGTTGAAAAGTATAGTCAGAAGCATCAAAGGGTATTTTTATGTTTTTGGGATTCATCTTTGGTCGGACATTGATCATATAAAAAATGGATTTTATGTAAT
>APFE030350788.1:0-11723 GCA_000404065.3 Pinus taeda
ATCCTTCCTGATTGATACATAGTTGTTTTTAGTAGATTTTACACTTGTGTTTGCTCTCTCTTTGCTTGTGCAGGTGTCCGTCCGCGAGGATAGTGGAGGACTGTGATCGGCTGGAGCGAAGGAGCGAGAAGATCATCTCTCCGACAAACATAGCGTTGGGATCCAAGTAGGTTTCTTTTACCCACTTGTTAATTACAACTAGGAACCTGCGGTGTAGCATTGTTTGATTGTTGCTAGACCCCCTTTGGGCTAGTAGGGATCGCCTCTATCCGTAGAGGGGATTTACCTCTCCAACAAAGATAGTACACAAGTTGAAGTAGAAAATGTTATGAAAGATTTGGAAAAAAGACTTGATCTGGATTCCTTTGAACAGGTGCCTGAAGAATTTTCACAGAGACCAACACAAGAGCATAGTGCACAAACATCAGGATAACCTAAGACTTCAGGCTAGGAAAAAGATTCAGGTTCACTGAGCATTTCAGAGGAGTTGACCCAGACTGATACAAACATGGGCAACCCTCTAGTATTGCAGACCCCTCTTAATGAGGAAAGAATTCAAAAAGATGTAGGAATGAGGCTAGCCATTCTATAGAGCCATTGGACTAGGTATATGTAAAGAGGCAGAGATTAAATCCTCTATCTGAACAGGAGTATGAAGAGACAAGAAGTGACTTAGTGTAAACAACACTAGCAAGGGAGAGACCATCTACCTCTTAAACATAGGCACTAAGCAAGCAACAAAGTGTAGAAGTGTCATCATTAAGGACAACTTCAGAGCAGAGCCAGGATTTGAAAGAAAAGTACAAAGAGATTAAGGCTAGGAATGAGAAGCTCAAGGCTTAAACCTATGCCAACTATCTGAAAATGGATCCTACAAATCAGACAAGGTTGATGTTAGCCTTTGACATCAAAGAGGGAAAAATGCAGATGATCTTTTTGAAGCCAACAATACAACAACCAAAGTCCATGGCTGATTATTTGAAAACAAATTTTTAAGTTCTTGCCAAAGACATCCACCCAATTGATCAGATCGAGCTCCATAAGCAAACATGTGAGATGGTCTATTCCACATTGACCAGTACAACCACCATTGCACATCAGTTGCAGAATTCTCTTAGTAATACTACAACACAGTTACAGTTGGAAAAAGCCTCTTCTCGGGCTAAGGACACCAAGATAAAATCATTGGAAGACCTAGTTATTGAGTTGGGACATGATCCCAAAGATGTTAAAGCAGCTGAAAGATTGATAAAGAAAAAGAACGATGACATTGCTACACTAAGGAAACAACTTAAACTCCCTCCCCTCATACATCCATTAACTGCAGAAGTAATTGAGAAAAAAAATGAGGAAGAACTTATGGACTTGATCCTTAAGTTGAATAAGCAGTTGAAAGAAATAGAGCAAGAACTAGGAAAACCTTTTCAGTCCAAACAGGATGAGCTGACCACCATTCCTCAAACTGTAATACCCATGTTTTCTACAACAATGCCATCTACTATTGCAACATCTTTGACACCCAAAATTCCTCCAGCAACAGCTTTGCCAATAACAAAACAATAAGTACATCAGAAGCAACAGCAACTTCAACAAAGCAAACATAGGACTTATTAAAGTCCATGGAGGAAATGAAATTCCAAGCAACTGAAATAAAGAAACTAAAAGAAATGGTTACCAGCTTGGAAAGAAATTATGAGCTATCACAAATTAATTACACTGAAGAAGAGAGAAAAAATACAATAATGACTTAAATAATCAAGACATTAGAGCAGGACTTAACATTGGAAAAGCCTTTGAAAGATATTAGAGAGATTTTGTGGACCAATATCATTGATTCTATCAATGATATTTGGTCTGCTATTCAGATCATTTTTTAACAAACTGAGTTAGTTAAACTAGCTACAGAGGCTATACAGAAGACCAGGGTAGAATTGGGAGAGAAACCTGAAGAGGCAACCCAATTGATCAATTTCTTTAATAGCAAAAGAAAGCAACAACTGGAACAATGGGATATTGAGGATCAAACTGGTACTATCCTTGAAATTAAGAAAGTTCTTACTAAGAAGAACTTAATGTTGAACCTGGAAAGAAGATGTCAAAGTATTCAAGAAGACATAGATGATTTTATGGTAAAATATGACATTCTAAGAGATAAAGGACTTACAAACCCACTAGTCATAAATGACAAGCTGATGACTCATGAGGACTACATTGAGAAACTACACAAACAAGCCAAAAGTCAAGTCAGCTCTTCCACACTAAAAGTGCTACCTACAGGAAAAGTGTTGTATGATGGTTTGGAAAATCTTTTCTATATTGAGCATGAACTAAAGCACTTGTTCACAGTCCAGCCCAATTTTGCAAAATGCACTGAAGTTGACGAAATATACAGGAAATTGATCAGGTTGAAGATACCAAATGAAGAATGGTGCACCAGCATGACCGATATCCTATAATTTACTATGGTAACTCTGAGGTAAATAGAAAATACTTACTGAGGTAAAGTTTGGTAAATAGGTAAAGAGTATCAGAAGGGAAAAGTAAGCAAAGATCCAACACACAATTACTAAAGCAATAGCAAGAGGCAAATCCGAGTTTCAACCTCCATCTCTTCCGTAAATAAAGGGACAATAGCAATTAGTTTTACATTTGTCTCTATCTTTTTGTAAAAGATACTTTGTATTCCCTAGAATAAATCTCATGTGATTATGAGATATTTCTGATGTAATTTTTGTATAAATACTTCTCCATTCGAAGTATTGTGTGTGGATTCTATAACATCTCTGTAACTCTATGCTATCAAGCTGAGAAAGCTATTTGTACTCAAAATTGGATTTTTGCTGGAAAAGGAATGAAAGTTTAGGACATTTCATCAGATTCCTGTGCAGTATAATTACAAATAAGTATTCTATCCTAGTGATTTTATGTGTTTTCTATATGTTTTAATGTTTCATGCATCTTAAGTCTAAATGGTAAAATAGTCAAAATGTATCAGAATTAGCTTTATTTCTCTCTGCTATCAACAGTCTACCATTTATATGTTTTCTTCTAAACAATTTCAATAAAGGAATTCTTAATTGCTCCTCTATCCCTGTATTTTTCTCTAATAAGTCCCTGGTATAGGATTCTTAATTGCCCTCTGCTAGTTGAACTATATTCCTTTCCTCTTTCTAATCCTAACTTGATGATTCTTAATTGCCCTCTAGTTTTGAGAGGAGATATCATCCATTCAAGTCCCAAAGTTTGTTTTTATTTTGCTATCCTACTTGTTGAATTCATACCTCAGAAATTTGACTTGATCTAGTGAAGTATCCCTGATTGATTCCATAGCCTAATGGCCTAAAATCCTAGTTTGCCCATTTGTTTTAGGAACTCCATCATTTGTTTTAGAACTCCACCACTCTCAAACAAACAATCTCACTGAACATTAATACTAGCCTAAAATCTTTTCAAACATAGCTAAATCATAAAGGGAGAGTCCTCTTTGGACTTAGGTGGGCTAGCACCCGAGTCCAAAAGTTGGTTTGTAGTTACCTTGGATCCTTTCCTTCTTTCAATAACTTCTAAGGAAAATCTGAGTGATAACATAGTGGTGACTCCACTGGGGAAAATTAATCCTCAGTTGAAACAAACCTTTAAGAAACCTAAAAAGCTTAATTTGAAGTATCTTAAATGAGTGATGATAGTTATTTTGAAAATTCCATAAAGAATAGCATTGAAAGCCTCGAAATATGGCTTCAAGAAGAACTCATTACACCAGGGCTAACCTTGATCCAAATCCTCCCCCTATGTTTGAAAATCCTAACATGATTTCGAGAATCATTAGAAGACAAGAAAGTTCATTGAGTCCCAGACCTTTGTTCAGATCACATTCATGTCTTGTTGAGTGGATTTTCCTAGAAGATCTTCCTTTTGACGAACACTTTGAAATCTCTCTGTTTAGAACCACATCTAACAGTGAATTATTGGACCTAGTCCAAGATCTAGTATTCCTTAGAGAACTTGAAACCCAACGAGCCAATTTGTCAATTGATCGATATCTGTAGAATTCCACTCAGTCATCTCTTACCATTGACAGAACACCTGAAATTTCTGAAATTACTTCTCTTTTTGCTAGTTCATCATTATTCCCTCACTCCTCTGAAATCCATTCCACCCCTCCCTTCATCCCTTCACTTCCTCCCCAGCCAATCATCACCCACAATCCCACCACTACCTCTAGTTCTTCCTACACAACCCAAACACCTCCTGTTACCCCAACTCCTGTTCATACTACTAACCAACCTAGAATCATGGCCAATAGATATGCTCCCCTTGTGATGCTTGCCCCACTAGGTGCCATGCCTCAGGACTATCAAAGTAAAATTACTACTTTTGATGGCACTGGAACCTACATAACTCAGCAGCACACTAAGAAAATGACTGATTATTTTGAGATATATGAAATTGACATAGTTGACATTCAAATGAGAATTTTTGTTTGGAGTCTAACTGGGTGTTGTGCTCTACAACAACCCCCCATTTCATAAAATTTTTCTTTAAAATCATAATACGAAATGGGTCCCTTTTAAACATAGATGTGTGAATAAATTGGTATTAACTCATCATTAGAAAATTCTTCATCAAAAGGTCCAATAGAAATGTTATATTATAAACCTTTTGAACTATAATGAAATCGGTCTTGTAAATAAATATAAAGTTCTTTATTATTGTGATAAAGCGATCGCAAGATCGCATATCGCAATAATAAAGAAAACATAATGCATGCACCCATTGACTTACTCCGATCTGAAAAGAAAACAACTATCGGATATCAGGAAAGGTGAATAGCAAGTGTAATGAAAGACCCTCCCTTATTTCTCTGATGCGATATCGCTATCGAAAATCAGAGGATGTAACACAGCCCATGTTTATGACACCTTTAAATCTCCCGATGCGATAAGGTGTATCGCCATCGGCGATCGGAGATTTTGCAATGACATAAGTAATATGACCCGAGCCCATCCCTGATTGCGATACATTAAATTAAGGCGCGAGTTTCAAAACATATTTAAAAAAGCTTGCATGCATTATTTTGGATTATTGTCAAAGCCTTCCCATTCACGTCACCAATCACCGATTGCGATTTACTTATGATTATCCGCCAAAAATCCAAGCCACGCTTGAATCAATCATTCAGCATATAAACGATATGATGGGTATTTAAAACTCCTTTACCATGATTGACAAGTCAAGCGGCCAATTAATGAAGTAGTTATGCTGAGATCTTCCCTTAGATTGTATCTGCGGCAGCTTCACTATAATCTTTCATTATTCGCTAATTGATATAATTCTTTCATATTGGCTCATACTACCTATTCTCTGTATCATGTTGGTTTCATTCCTTGCGCAGAACTCCGCCGAAAGAACAAATTCAAACCAAATGGGAAAGAAATCCAAGAGATCCGCGGTAGTAGCGGCTCCTGTAGCAATAGTGCAGCCCACCAGTGATCCAGGACAAAGCAAAAAGGGTTTGATTTCAGACACTATGTGTCTTGGCCTTGGAAATACAAGTTGGCAAACTATCTACAATTTATTGAAGCAGAGGAGACAGAGGAAGTGTCGGAAGAAGCTACTGCAGGCTCAACTAATAAATCAGAAGCTACCCTGAAAGATTTAGCCGACTCATATTTGCACAGGATAGCAGCACAGGAGAAAATTCTTCCATACACTGATGTGATCAAATGGGTGGTTGAGGAAATTCCAGTAACAAATAGAACATTTTGCACAAGTGACAGAAGAATTTTTGGTTCATTTCTGCCTGATGACTTAAGAAAGATGTATCATTTACCTACACCTGAAAAGACATACAATAAAGTCTTTGTGGAGAAATTCGCAGCAGAGAACGCGACCGAATCGGCCCCAATTAAGCAATGGAGACAGAATCCCGCAAAGCACAAACATGAATCATCAAGTAAGTACTCTGTCGATTCGCTAGCATCTCCTTATTGTTAGGCTGGAGCAATGATGTGTAGAATATGGGGAATGCATGATTCTGCAAAATTCACTATTGAAATGGTTCCTTTAATGGAAGCAGTTGTTAATAGTTATGTGATGGATTGGACAAACATATTGTCTGATAAAATAGTCGCTGCAATTCTTGACTTCAGATTTAAGGCACGAAAAACCACTAGAATCATTCCCCCCTTTTATTACAAGTGCTTGTATTATGGATATACTTAGTTTTAATTCTGAATATCCTATACTTGGGTGGAGATGGACTGCACAAGACCCCAAGCCAATCCACATTTATCATCAGATGTTATGGAAGGCACACTATAAAGACCACTTGTACCAAATCTGTAATGGTTTCATGTTGCCTATCTATTATGCCATTTTTAATAAGCCTGCCCCAAGGGTTTCCGAGGAAGCAGAAATTGACTTAACTGTTGTAGGAAATTGGTTTGGGGAAGACAAGTTCACATATATAAGGGTTTATGGTAGCCTCACAAGACCCCATGTCCTCTCATTGTATGTACCAGATAAGTTGTTGGCTTGAGAGTTAGCCTACCAAATAACAACAGCAGGAACGTCCAAAACTCTTAGGAATTCTAAGAAATAGGCATGGCCTTCATTTCCTTGGAAGTGCGGCGTTTACACCCTACATTATTACAAACATGCGAAGAAGGAGGCAGAAAAAATAAACGTGCTCAATCTTGCAACCATCCCTAACAGGCAATTTGATCCAAAGAAGGTTGCCTATAATGTGTTGGAACAAGCCAAACTTACAAGGTTCGACCATGAAAAGGATGAGTTTGACGACCTATTTCCTTCAGCAGAATCATTGTGTCAGGTGAAGACACTGGCCAAACTGAAATACAAAGATGAAGGACTAGTAGAATTCAATAGGCTCAGAGAATAGAGGTTGCAAACTCTGCCCCTGGACTTATTAGCTACTACACAGTCAAACAAGCCTGAACAACCAATCATTGACAAATCTCCTGCTACAGATAAAATTCTTGAAAAAGGAAAAGAGTCAGAACAAGAAACAGAGCAGGAGACAGAAAAGAAATAGGACAGTGAATACATTGATTTAGAGACTCAAATTGATCCCAAACTCCTCAAAGAGTGGCAACAATTTGACTCCATTATTAGCAATCGCGAGATTTCACAAGGATTCAGTACACCTCAAGTAACAGTTGGTCAAGAGACAACAACAACAACAGTTCCAATTGAAGGAACCAGCGGCCTACCCACCAACACAGATGTAGAAATAATTCCAAAGGATCCATCCGATCATATTGTTTTGCAGATAGAAGAAATTCCACCATTAGACGTCTTTTACAGTCCCAAACACAGGGTTGTAGTGAAAAGACAAAGGAAAAGGAGGAGACTTTATCAATCTTCCCTTTTTCCAGCACAAACAGAGACAGCTAATGTGGTGTGGAAGGAAGAATTTAACCCTTCCGATGACCTTACAAAACTTTCTCAGTATGCTGGAGCCTATTCGGCAGCCACTATGAATAAAGCCTCGGAAGTAAGCAATCTACTTAAGGAAAGAGACCAAACAATTGTTTCTTTGCAGTTACAAGTGTCTGAAAGACAACAAAAAATAGAACACTTAGAATAGCAACTATTGACACAGCAGCAGATAAACAATCAATTGAATAAGCAATTGATCGAGGAGAAATAGAGGATGGACTCAAGCGTGGTACAAAAGCAAAAGGAATTATCCGAAGCATTGGCCAGGATAAAGACAATGAATGAACAAATGATGACGACCAAAGACGAGAAAATTGCTCAACTGTCACACTAGGTAGAAAAGTTTAAGAGTCTTCCGCAACCAGCAGATTTCAGGTCTGAAGCTCTTCAGATCAACAAAGCATTGGTTACACAGATAAAATTCTATGTCATAACATTTCTCTTGTTGAGCCCCTTTGTGAGATTGCTGCATCAATAGTTGACAAATCAGCTGATGCTAGGCAGGATTTGGAACAGGCCGATGAGACTCTAACCAACTTTCTTGCTTGGCAAGACACCAGCGAAGGGCAATCCGCGAATCTGCCTAAAATTTTAGAGTCACACAAAGAAATCCTTTTCCTAGAATGGCAGTCACAATTAATGAAAGCAAAGGGAGAAGCCTCAAGATGCAGATTATCTACCAGTAATTTAATTGAGTTAATCAATGACACCCTTTATCTGTCTAACATGATTTCGCAGTGCACTCCAGGTAAACTCCCGTCAGCCAAAGCATTGGAACAAATATGCAATCAAGAATTGGAGAAGAATGGAAGATTAATTGTTGGCATCCAAAGTTTAACTCGGGATACCTTTTGGTTTTTCTTAGTTAAACCATATAGTGAAAGGGCCGCACTCAAATGTTTAACCGATGCAATCGGTTGCATGATTCCTGAAATCCATGATGCCACATACTCAGCCCAACTGCATTCTTAGCTCACTCATCCTCCAGAATTGCAACCGATGTTTAATATCTACCAGCTCAAGCCTAAGGGAGATCATCCAAAACAATGAATCATGCTGCCAACTGCAAACAAGCCTATGTTGAGAAGATACTCATGATTTAGTTGTACCAATTAATAGCATTTTATTTTTGTAAATTAGTTAGCCTAAATTAGTATTGATAGGCCCTTTCATGCATTTAGAAAGGGTCCTCAGTTTTTGTATAAACTCAAATCTGGAAGTCGCACTATTGTGATTCTGGTATATTTTTATAAAGACTGGGCCAGTATTCCAAATTTTAACGAAGAAAGCTTTGATGGAATGTGCACTATTGCCTTGATGTGAAAGTGTTTCTAAGTTGAAAGAAGGAATTTGAATGCGATTGATATCGGGAGTGATCCAAATAACATATGGTACTATTATCTATGCTCTTGTTTCATTCTTTCATGTGAATCGTCATTTGTTTAATCTTGCTATCATTGGATATATATATGTGTTTTAAAAGCAGTCCTTATATTTTTCACTATTGAATGTTTAAGGAGTGCTATTCTTTCATTCATATGTGTATCAGTGATATATAAAGGATAGTGTAATAATGTTTTAATGATTACTTTGCTGAACTACTTGAACAAAGTAATTATCATATGAATAAATGTCTTTGTTTACCAATAGAGTCATCTATATGCCTGTTTGTGGATAAAGATTATCAAACATTACACTAAAAGCAAAAATTTCCTGGGATAGGATAGTTGTTCATATTTTTACTTTTTAGATTAAATCATTCATCCATTATCATTATATATTAGAAGAACCAACCATTTATCCATTCCCTTTTATCCATTATTGGGAAACTGGTCCCATTATTTCCAGTCGGAGCCACCACACCAAATGGAAAAGGAGCTGCCTTTAAGGTCCGAACTGGGTGGTTTTCCCCAATGTTGTTGTAGTGATTTTTGAGGCATCAACATTGGGGAAGTTAGAACCTAGTTTAGATCTTTAGCCCCCCAAAGTATAGATAGCTTAAGAATTCTCTAACAACAATTTTTGAATAGGTGGGAGAAAAGGAAGGACCCCCTGTAGATTTCATCTGAATATGAGAACCTTAAAAGGGGACCTCATGAAACCATTCAGGACTATTGCACTAGGTTCAATAGTGTTTATAGTGCCATTCCACTCGATCCTAGACCCCCACCTAGTTTAGCCCTGATCAAATTTCCTGATGGATTTGATTCAAATATGGCTTTCTAGTTAAGAGAAAGGAAACCCCCCACTCTGGAATAAATGCAGAGTGTAGCAGTAAGTGTTGAGGCTAACCTACTTTCCAAAAGAGCCAAAGCTAGGAACAAGAGAAGAATACCTGCAAAAGAAGAGAATACACCCTTTGAACAAAAGATGGATGCTATAGTTAAAGGAATGGATAGATTTTTGGACAGAGTTGAAATTATTGAAAGAAAATCTCCTTGGGATAGCCAATAGGCTAATTCAGGGAGAAATCCTAACTTTAGAAAAAATCAGAACCAAAATGCTAGAAAGAATATCCCTGACCAGAATATCAGACCACCTTTCCAAAAAATCTATGTAGAGGCCTCCCATTCACAAGACCCTGAACAAGACACTCAGATAAATTTAATGAGTCTAGATGATGAGGAGGATATCTTCCTAACTGAAGATGACCAGGAGTCCCATGTATTGCAACAATTCCAAACCCAAACAGGAGAGTCATTTGATTTCAGACAGGGATATGACACTGCTATTTTTGAGGTACATAAGTAGTATAATTTAAGAAGCAGAAAAAGTATTGATGCCCCAGAAAAAAAACCAGAAAACAAGTCCTAATCAAACTAAAAAGGGTAAAAGAGTTCCAGTGACAAAAACACTTCAGATCCTTTCAAGAACAAATCAAAATCCCTCCAGCCCCACCATAGAAGATGTGTTTGATAATTAGCCTAACAATGAACAACCTTCCACTTCACTTCTCTCCAAGGAAAGAGTGGAAGAGTCTCCAAAGATCGTGTTAGAAAAATCAGCAAAGAATGTCCTAAATCCTGAAAGAGAAGAAAACATAGAAAAAACTGGTGTCAAAACTCCAAATGTTTAATCAGATAAAGCACCTTTGCCCTTTAATCTTGGAGCAGAGGTGGCCAAGCTTAAAATTTTTGTTCCTTTGACAGAACTAGTAAAACATAATACTTACAGGTCTCAGATAAATAAATCATTAAAAATCACTGAAAATGAGGACTCTGTAAATCTCTTTGATGACCAGCCTGAGTTAATTTTTGGCCCTGAAGTAAATTGGAAACCAATGGAAGGAGGGATACCACCCTTCTATGTCAGTCTCAATATCCATGACAAAATTTTGCATAATGCCATGTTTGACTCTGGTGTCTCACACAATCTCATGCCCAAGTCTATTATGGAGAAACTTAACTTAGACATCACTAGACCCTATAGGGATTTATTTTCCTTTTATTTGAGTCAAGTGAGATGTTTAGGGATTATAAAGCATTTTTGTGTCTCTTTGGTTCAATACCCTGCCAAAACTATACTCATGGATATAGTGGTAGCAGACATTCTGTTAGGGTCCCACCCTAACCCCCTTATTCATGTCATGGGATCACGTCATAGTCAAGAGTCAATAAAGCCCATATTAATATTTGTAAGTGGTTAACCCATTTAGTTGCAAATGGGACCACAATTAGTTGTAATGGGCGGTAGTAGTAAATAAAGGGTAAATGGGCGGTAGTATTAGATAGATGGTATTAATAAAACCCACGGTATTGACCCGTGTTATTGCATGTATGAGTCATATATAAAGGCTAGAGACTCCCTGCGAGGAGCATCGTGTCTTGTTTTGTAATCGAGCTCTGCTCTATTGGAGGTTGCCCCCTCGAAGAGGCCTGTGAACATTTCTCTTTGAGTAATAAAATCTTTGCTATTCTGTGCTCTGGGTATATTTTCTTAACATATTCTGTGTTCTCGGTATTTTTCCGCGCATATTCTTGGTTCGGTATTGCTTTGCAGGTAAAGAAGCATAACAAGTGGTATCAGAGCACTTTCCAAGGCTCGGTGGGATCTCCAAATTTTAGCGAATTTTTTTTTGGCTAGAGACGTGTTCCGGCGTCTTTAAACCACGAGATCTGTCGTTGAGCGCATCAACCTGCGGATTTGGGGAGGCATGCACGCAGGAAATACAAGAGGCGGTCACGTCTGTTGGACTCCCTTGTAACCCCTGTGGGTACCCCTTCGAGTAGTAGCGCATTAGACAGAACCGCGTACGGACTGTC
>APFE030350793.1:0-45467 GCA_000404065.3 Pinus taeda
GCGGCACTTGATATCCACCAGAATGCATGGGCTGGGATTGGTACCCGCCCGAATATGGAGGCTGGGCCTGATGCCTGCCAGAGTACGGAGGCTGGGATTGGTACCCGCCTGAGTACGGAGGTTGGGATTGGAACCCACCCGAATACGGAGGGCGGGGTTGGTACCCACCTTGATACGGATGCTGGGATTGGAACCCACCTGAAAGAGGAGGTCGTGATTGATACCCTCCTGCATTCTGAGCCGTCTGGCCAGGGGGTCGGATCGGTTGGATGGGGGGGCGGTCTCACTCATCTAGAAGGTCGAGCTTGCTGGGTGAGAGGTGCCCCTTGTGAAACCAAGGTTTGTCCCTGGTGACCAGAGGGTTGCTGGGTGGTAGGCCGACATTGCTGCACGTAAGGTGGGCCCCCTTGCCCAGAAGGGTTTCCTTGCTGGTTTATGGGTTGACCTTGTTGCCTGTGAGGTTGTGCCTGGTTCCCGTAGGGTTGCCCCGAAGGGTAGCCTTGTTGGGTACCTGGTTGACCTTGTTGGGCGTTGGGTTGTCCCGAGTTTCCTGAAGGTTTCCCAAAATAAGTAAATGCCGGACCACTAGAGACCAAAGGTTGTCTTTGATGAGGTTGTCCTTGTGGGTCTCTTTGCTGACCAGGGTAGTCCTAACCTGTAAACTGCTGCCCATAATCAGGTTGCACGTAAGGTTGCTGACCTTGGCCAGGTGGTCCTTGCTGTCCTTGTCCTGGATGGTACATGCCACCACCATACCCGGTGGTGCCCCAATCCACGTTCAATGGAACGGAAATTTCATCATAAGGAATTTGAGGCAAGGAGGTGTACAAATAATGATTCTCAACATCATAGTACGGACCTTGACCATCCAGGTTTTGGACATTACGAAAGTATTCATAAAATGCTTCCTCCTCTGTCATATGCTCAGAAGCAGGAGGAGCATCACTTGTAGGGTGCACAACTCTAGAAGAAGGAGACGGTTCACCACTCTGTGTTGGACCTCGAGATGGGCCCGCGGTAGAAGTGACAGCAGATGAAGTTGTGACCGCACTCACAACTGGAGTTGACACTGCGACACAAACGGTCGGGTTGGTAGGTACTGCCGTAACAGCAGAATGAGGGGCTTGGGAAATAAATGATCCTGTGGTAGGGACGACGTTGTGACCCTCAGAAAAGAACCGGTGAGCATCCCGTAATGATCTGTAATGCCTTGGCACTGTTTTCCCAGAAGACGTGACGGTGTAAGGCGTGGAGGTAACAGGGGATATAACAGGGGATGTTGTCGGAATGGGAGTATCTATATCCAACATAACGGTCGGGCCACTAGACACTGGAGAAGCGTCGCCCATATCGGATGAAGCCATCAAAAATGGAGCACCGATAGGAGTGGCAGGATGAGACCCGTCAGAGGGTTCCCAAACAAGGTTGTAAAAGAACTCATAAAAATCGTCTCCTGGAGCTCGAGAATTCAACGGTTGTACGCTTGGAACGATGGGAAAAGCGTCACAGACCAGAGTTTCAGGGGTAATAGAAGATGGGGACCCTTCTTCACTCGGGATCGAGGACGGAGTCGATGGATCCGCCAGGATGTCCCAACAAAGACCCTAAAAAGCTACGATAAAACCTACTCAAACTAAACGCACACAAGAAACTAACCGGGTAATATTATCGTGGCCAAATGAATTTTAAGACATAGAACAAAACTTGACCTTTTCATGTTCGAAGTCAGAAAAAGGACGAAAAGATGACTCTATCTACTTCGAATGTTTAATGAGCACGAAGTGACAAGATGCTCACTTACACCTTTTCTTTTAGAGAGTCTGAAAAGGATCAAAAGCGACTACTCTCAAAGTTCTAGGCAAAAATTTTTACCAAGCAACCCGTAAAACTGCTTATACACCTTGGCAATCATATGAGAACCAAGGACTTCCCGTATTACAGTCAATCTTCCCGAATGCTGTGTTCGGTGCGTTACGGTTTACAAGGCGGCAGACTCGGCTTCCTATGGATAAAGGATGCAAGCCTAATGGAGTCTCCCCATATATACGTGACGGTACGTGGGAGCCCAATCTGTACTAGCACTTATCGTTTCACCATGGAGGAATCACCCAACCAGTCAACATTAAGCTACTAGGTTTAAAGACGCCGGAACACGTCTCTAGCCTAGACCTCTAGATGTTCACGTTAATTTCCAATGCGTTTTTAGGTAAATTTGGTTTATTTTACGGTTGATCTTTGAGTTGGGTTTGAGTTTCAGGTCCTACCGTATGATCTCTCGAAAACACTTCAATGCAACTACATGCCATAGATGATCATTTTGTTCGATGAATTCTAGCTATAAGGAAGTTAAGGATCCTTCAAACAAACAAAATGAATTCAAGCAATCACGTAACCTAATGCAACTAACAGCAAGGAAATGACACTTTTCTTTTGAAAGCACAAAATAATGAAATGTTCTTTTCCTTTCAACTATTAATGCAAAAGACACTAGTTTGCTTTACTTTTTCAGTGACATAAAAGTTCTTTTAAAATGAATTAGAGAGATAGCAACACTAAGTGAAAAGCTAAATCACTCAATGCCCACACAAGACGATTCCCAAGTCACTAAAACCAGTTTCCCAAATCAAAGGAAAACAAAGGTTTATGAGCTATGTAATCTAAGCTCAACAAGACACCGAGGAATTCAAAGGAGGAAAGCAAACCGCTTGGAACACAATCAATCACTTTCAACAATCACCAAACAAACGTGAAAACCAAAACGAAGTTGGCTAGTCAACCAAGAACACAAGATCCCGAATGGGAGGCTAGACACACACGACCACTAGATGTCCTAGGGTTTGAGTGTGAAATCAATGGAAAAAAGCGAACACCCGAAGGATGAGGGTCCACAACCAGACAAACGACGGCCTCACACACTTCAGCAATCGTAAAAAGTCAAGACAAAGTGCAAACCAAGCAACGAGAGCAAAAAGGAAGGCTTCGCAAAAACTGAAAACAAGCAATAAACGAACCCTCGTGGAATGAGGCCTCGCAAGCAAGTGAGTTACGGCTTCAAACAGAATTATCAAGCCAAAAGCCAAGTGGAAAAAGCAGGGGACAGCCAAACCAAGAGGTTGAGGAGGCCAATTCAGACCAAAAAGAGTTTTACAGCATCAGCGCGGGTGACCCCTTAGCAACAAAGCGATGAAAGAAGAAGGTCTGTAGCAACCTTGCACTGTCAGCGTGGAAGGAAACGGATAAAGGGTGCTGGCCCGAAAACCAGGTCAGCGCGACTGTTAAATGTATACACGCAATGACAGAAACAACAAACAAGACACTATGCGATGTCAGCGCGTTGAGGTTGAAAAACAAATAAAAACAAACCAAAAACCTCCAAACCAAGGCAATAGGCTTTCAAGGTAATTAAGGCAGTTCCCAGGACGAACCAGGAAACAAATCAACAACAAAACGATCCCCAAACTTTGACAAAGGAGCAATAATCAAAACAAAGGTGAAATACAAAGAGACAAGCAAGATCCCCAGCGGAGTCGCCAAATTGTTGGAGAGGTAAATCCCCTCTACGGATAGACGCGATCCCTACTAGCCCAAAGGGGGTCTAGCAACAATCAAACAATGCTACACTGCAGGTTCCTAGTTGTAATTAACAAGTGGGTAAGAGAAACCTACTTGGATTCCAACGCTATGTTTGTCAAAGAGATGACCCTCTCGCTCCTTTGCTTTAGCCGATCACAATCCTCCACTATCCTCGCGGACGGACACCTGCACAAGCAAAGAGAGAGCAAACACGAGCGTAAAATCTACTAAAAACAACTATGTATCAGTCAGGAAGGATACAATTTACATTAATCATTCATAGGACAAATGGAAATGGAACCATAAGAGTAGTCATCTATCTTTATTAATCAGAAAATAGAGTAAGGTACAACCGAAGTCCTAACGCTGAGTCCTTCTCTAGAGGGTCCAGCTAGCATGTCTTCCAAGCATTCACCTTTGAAGCAAATCTCCCAAGTCAAAGAGGTCTCTCTCTCACATACAAGGCAACAAGCTCATAACCTTCCTCAAGCTCAAAAGCAATCCTCACACAACACACCAAATGCCTACAAAGAGCAGCACTAATGCACTAAGAATTCCTCAATCAAAGTCTATACGTTCCAAACTACCTGCTCATGGGCAATGGAGGAAGCTTATAAAGAGAAGGAGTCTCCATGAATAGGTAAAGGATGAGCTTTCCCCCAAGATAAGTGGATGGTCAGTCGAACAGACATGCCAGAGAAAGGATGGCGACCTCAACAATGCTAACAACCAAGTCTGGAGGGATCTGGAAGGTTGGTTGTTAGAACAAATTCGCCCAAACAGGATCAGCGCGGGTGAGACACTGAGCTGGCGCGTTGACATCACAGATCAGCTATAGAGGAGGTCTGGTCAGTGCTCAACAGGGCAAACAGAGGGTGCGCTGTCTGTAAAATGGGACCAGCGCGGAAAACACGTGTGCTTCCGCGCTGGCAGCGCATCAGTAACACTAACCTCCACCTGTCAGCGCAGTTATTTAATTAACAGACGCGATGAGTCATTTAACTTAGGCAAAGAGGGTTTTTTAGCCATTTTGAGGAGCATGAGCATAGGTGAATATGGTTTCACAACACAGTAGGGAGACTGGCATGATGGCGGTGACATGTTACTGTGTAACACTTAATGTAATTGAACAACATAACAAAAAAATTTAATTCTTGATGGGAAATTTTAAAGGAGAGAAGCCTAGTTAGGGACTATGCCAACAAACAACAATCTATATAAAAGGAAGGATTATTGTGTCGAATCTGAAATATAGTGTGACATGTACTGAATGGAACTGCGCCACACCTCCATTTGGAAACTAGCCAAATCAAGTTTGTGACGGTAACCATATAACTGTTTAGTGAATGCATGACAAGATAGAATTTTAATTGACCTAGAATCTTTAATAAATGAGTATCAACTTGCTCAAGCTACACATTACTCTAAAACTCTTCATTAGCTTCCAACTTTACTAGGTCACTATAAACACATCTAAATGGTTTGTGTAATCACAATGGTAAATCACACTTACAAGTGCATGGTTGCAATCAAAATTAGATGGTAAAAAGACACTAGATTAATAACTGAAAAATGGCATACATTGTCCAATGTCGTAGTTGTGTAAGTCCCAACCTTCTGCTAAATAGAACACTCATTAAAGTCGGGATACTTTGTTGGAATATCACACAAGAATCTGGATTTTTTAGATTATATACAATCTTATTTAGTTCAATATAAACAACTCTAAAATTGAAACCATGGTAAAAGCTCAAGCTCTTGGAAATATTACAGGCCTAGATGTTTATCAATTTTGTTTGGGTTATAATTGTAGTGTAAATTACTGAAGGGACACATAAAATGAGCTAGCTTGAATAAAGCAATGAGCCTAGAAATAAAGGAAGGATGTTCATTACTGAAGGATGAGCCTAACATTTTATTAGTTGTCAAAACAAAGAGAAACAACAACAAAATGTAAAGGTAGGTGAAATACGTTATATGAACTTCAATATCAGTTTCCTATTATGAGATCGTCGTTGATTTATTTAGTGTTTGCTAGAATTGGTGATAACATCGAGGCATTTATTTATTATTAATGGAGGCATTTATTAGACAGCGAATTGTGTCAAGATTGATCTCTGGATTACTTTTCACGTTGCTCCATTGCATTTGCAATCTAATGATATCGTTATTCATAATTTTTCCCTACACCTGATGTGACTTGATGTTCGTAATATTCCCTACAACTAAGGTAATGCAATATTCCTCTCTGAAAAAAAGGTAATGCAATATTCATAATGTTTTACCATATCTAATTAACTCCCCTAAGGTGGAGTTCACTACCATGCGTGTTATGTTAGTGTTGTGGTTTTGATACTTTGTTTCTTGGGTTTGTGAACAAGCACGAGCAGTGCAGGCTTCCATTTCTTATTGAACACACCGTATGGGGCAATCCAAAGTTTCAGCTTATTGTTCCTCTTGATTTTGCTTGCCACAGAACACGTAGAAGACCACACTCCCCTCCATTACATCCACAAGTTAAAAAATGGGTAATGCCATTTTTACCAAAAACTAATTACGCATATCTCTAAATAATAATAATAATAATAATAAATTTCTAAGCCACATTAGTATTGCATTTTTTTCTCTGGTTCTTACTACTTGGTCAAAAATTCAGATATGAAAAAGGCCAAACTCAAAATTGTCTAAAAATTTGAAATGCTTATTTAAATCCCCCTAACTTTACTAAAACAATCTTGCCAAATTAATTTTCATTTAATGTTCTTCATACATTGCATTACATATGATGTGACTATGATTCATATATTCTAAGAGGATTCTCTCTTTTTTGTCTTACAATTTTTTCCCAACATTGTAATGGATGATTCAATCTTAGTATCTTATTTTTTGTATGGATGCTTCTTGTTTATATTATCATACTTCTAGTGATTTCATTAGGCATGATACATTGATGATGTATTTTTTTGTACTCCCCAACATCTTAATGTCAATACTTGTGGTCTATGTTTTTCATACTTTTAGTATCTTCTAACCATATTGCTAATTGTAATGAACCAACCATGTTACTAGAGGATTATATCTTATTCTAAGCTGGCATAGATTCGTGTTAACCCTGAATCTAAATCAATCTTAATAAAAAACAAGGCAACTTTGATCCCCAAGAAGAGTGCATCCATCAGAATCTGAGAAACCAGTTACATGGAGCCACCCTTAAAACCTATTATAGTTATAATGTCTTGGTGATCAAGTAGCACAGCATGGATCCATGAGCACAAATCTAAAGAGACCTAAAGACTAAGTCAAAGTAAACCCTAATGATCAAGTTTAAACTAACAATATGTGTGATGTAGCACCTTTAAGTTAGCTAATCTGTTATTAAGGGATGATAGGTCGAGAGAATTTTGTGCTAATGAGTTGTACATTGTTGGCATAAGAATCACACATTGTTGTGAGCCAGAGAATTGTAAACCTTTTGAGTTGACTTGGCCAGAGTCATAAAATTTTGAATTTGGGTAATTCGAGCCACCAACAGATGATCACCTTTGTGCTTTATATTGTACATGTATTTGTAATGATTCATCAAATATCTTTTACTACTTTCACAAATACTTCTCAAGGAAATTTTGTATGATATTGTCGTGTTTTCTGAGTTTTCTTTGAGATCCTTGTGTAGGAGGACATATGTATAGGCATAGGAATTTGTTTTGCTGTGAATTTGTTTTAAAAATATTGTAGTTACAGATGATGTTAAAAGTAACTTTGGCAAATATGGTTGCCAAATTTTGAATAAGTCATTTGTACATGGATTATATGTGTAGTCTTGCCTTTGGGTTTAACAGCAATTGGAACATTTGTGTTGGTTAGACAATGGTGGAATTTTTTTAAATTGTTGTGTATTGACGCAAACACCAAGAACATATGTTATGTTGTGACTATTTTTTAGCTAAGTTACTTGACATAATGATACATGGATTCAAGTATCCAATATGGAACACAGAACCCCAAAACAGGACAAAGATAACCCCGAAACATGACAATGATGTGTGTGTGTATGTATAAATTACAAAAATGAAATATACATGTGTAGACATAACTATGTACTTTTTGAAACTTTCAAATAGACATTAATCAATGATTAAACATACAAGTCTCAAGCATACACCATAAGTGATTGACTGGTAATTTCAATGAGATGATTGTAAAATAAAATTTTTGTTCAAGAAATAATAGAATGCAATAAAACAATGGCAATATGTAGCTACACCAAATGCAAGCAATCTTGCTCACCATTCTCTGTTCTCCTTCCTGTTGGGGTTTATGTGAAAATTTGTGTGTAAAATGGGGTAAAATACCCCTTTATTTCTCAAATGAGCATGTTTTTCCCATCCCATGAATCCAACGCATTGGCACCCATCCTTTTGTGAGTCAAAATCACATTGGACGTGTCATGCACAGGAGGTGTGTCCAATGCCAGTCCAATGTGTGGAAAGGGGCAGCCAACATGACGGTGAGCCTGATTCAATTGATTGTGACATTGAAGAGGTGATAAACGTTTCAAGCATCTTAGGTTTAAGTATAACACAGTCATATAAGTTATTAAGTAGTAACTTTGGCAAAATTGATTTCATAATTATGAACATGTGATTACTTCGTAGACTATATATGCTAGTGGTATCAGAGTTGTGTTTGGTTGTGATCACTAGTTGCAATACTTACATTGTTCAGTTCTAAGCCATGAAAATTTTGAGGTGTTTGTGTATCAGCACAATCTTAAGTGCTTAAACACTAGAGAATAGGATTTCCAAGATGGTATTAGAGCTGCCATTCATGCAACCTTGATTCATAGATCTGATAGTTGATTAAGGTTGCACTAAGGCATGGCTAACTATTATGCTACCTTTTGGATTCATAGAATGATAAAGATATCAT
This sequence comes from Pinus taeda, assembly GCA_000404065.3. Classification (NCBI taxonomy): domain Eukaryota; kingdom Viridiplantae; phylum Streptophyta; class Pinopsida; order Pinales; family Pinaceae; genus Pinus; species Pinus taeda. Next base: position 8,503 of record APFE030350793.1, read on the forward strand.
GTGTCCTTTGGACAATAACATCCTTGTCATAAAAATCTTTAAACCTTGTCATTTTTTAATCATTTCTATGTTATTGTTACTAATGCATCCCTAATTCCTTTAACACTAAATATACTATGAGTACAACTAAACCCATGTAATATCATCTTGCAGAGTAGATAATGATTAGTTTTGAAAAGAAAATGATCATATATCTCAGACGGTGTCTATTGCATGTTATAAAAAAAGGCAACAAAACCTTCACAATGATTTGCACAACATATAACACGTGTAATTTTGTCCCAAATCCAATACAACCCTCACATTAGTTTCAATAGGCATATAAATAAAAATCTTGCAACAAGCTTCATTGATTTCTATCTCTAAAGCTAGAATAGTAACTAACCACAAAGGAATAAAAAGAGATTGAACCCGAGAGAAAAGATCATTCCAAAGTGCATGCCATACTGGAAATTTATTTGTATTGGTTGTGGTCCCAATAAGAGATATCAGTTGGAAAGTCCCACTCACATATTGGTATGTCCTTTTTCCAAAATAAAAAATCTCATATTAGACCAGAGCTACAAAATTCAACAACTTAAGGACTAATCGTATGGGAATGATAAGCAACTCCCAAAAGGAGGAACCTATAGGGTATCCAAAACTTGTTACTGCAAAAAGATCCATACAAAAAGCATCATTAAATTATCCAAAAAAATTTCCTAAAATGTAAATGACAGAAATACCAACGAATTTTATAGATGTAGATATTATGAATATTCACTTGTAGAAAAGTCAAAAGAATACTGCAACTAAAATAAACTCTAATATCCAATTCCAGAGAGTAGAAACATACCCAGACTCCATAAAAGGGAGAATAGAATCAAGAACGGCCATATTAGTATCTAAAGTAAATACACAACACAACTAAATGTTGAACACATGACAATCCAAATCATATTCACACAATCCTCAACTTTGTCAAGACAAATATCCCTATGTGGTAAGATATATTATCCAAGTTCCACAGTTGGCTCAACCATGGGTTTTGCGAGTAAAGATGTCAATTGCTTAGCAACACAAATGACAGTCAATAACCACTTGAATGCTTTTTTAAAATTATGTAGAAAAAGCATTATGCCTAAATATTTAAGGCAAGAAATCTTTTCCCAGGCTTCTATCCAATCAAACAGAGGACCAAAAATCTGTGTTGTTATAGCCTTAAGAATAGGTACATTTTTATACAAGTCATAGAATCCAATTAGAACAATAGTGATAGAAATTAAAATGTAAAAAGTTCTTACTAGTGGACACATCCACGGACAATACATCTGGCAAAATATTGGATAGGATTGAAAAAATATAACTCGGGACGACAACCCATAGTCCAATAATCTTAATAACGACATGTAAGATGTAATCATCTTTTTCAGTTCAAATAGAAGCCAAGCATCACTAAACTTCAAAATTATTAGTACATCCTTGTAATCAACAATATCATAATTTAACTGCACAATTCTTCCAACGAATATCTCATCATTTCAAGGGACACCCCTTAGACACTCATTCTTAGAACACCCTTCTGCCATGTTGTTAGAAGGTGGAGAATTTATGAGGCCCAATAAAACATCCTCAGATATTGGGCTTGTTTCTCTTTGAGTTTTAGATCCCATACTGTAAACTTGAGACGGTCCTTTATATTTTCAAAGAATGACTCCATTCCATCGAGATCATTGTGACACCCTCCCAGTAGTTTTTCATCAACATGGGATTCAGAGGCATTAAACTCTGAATTATAGTAGCTCTCTTTGATTTTTATGTAGAAATCATGTGGCAGAGTATCTTCATTGATGCCACAAGAGCTTAGGCCACTTCTTCTTGGATTGTCCTTCTTAGGTTTTAAGTCCAAACTCTGCACCATTTCACCATCAATATCTTGATCTAGTTTATCCAAGTTCTCTTGGATATCCTTAATATCATAGAACCTGTCATCTTTATTGTGCTCTCGAAACTGAAATCTACTCCTACGGGGTGAAGCTTGCAATGAACCTGGAGAAGGGGATTCTTGAGATTTGGGTGTTTTATCATCTGATCATCTACTCAATGAAGCTTTAGATAATACTAAAATTCTAGATCTTGTACCCAATCACTGTGATTTAATGCAATCAAAGGCTTGTTCTACATTGTAAAATTCCTTCTTTATCGTGGAGTTAAGTTCAAGCGCAACACAAGTATTTGTTTGTCAATTAGAAAACACCAAGAAATCAAAATGAGTTGTGTTGTATTTAAAAAGATAATTCCCAAAGGCATAAAAAAATTCAAAAATTCCAAACATGAAGTTCATTAATGTAGTTAATCCCACGAACATCAGTCCAGACAATTCCGAATACAACACAACCATGCAGTTTGTGGTGAAGTTTTTTAATAGTTAAGTTGGGGCTCTACTGCAGAAACAATGGAGTGCATTCACTTTGAGAAAACTATAATCACCTTACTACAGAAGAAAAACCATAGTACGGTGTAGAAAAATTGTGGCTTGGTGCAAAAAACCTTTGGAAGCCAAGAAGGAATAATGGTAAAATCGTAGTTTGGTGCAAAAAAAATCTCAACCTGAAGAAGGAAAGAAAGTAGTAATTATTATTAATAAATCAAAATTGACAGAAAATACCCATAAAATGAGGTAAACCAGTGTAACAACCCTGGTAAAAAATCCATGTAATAAAATTTAATAAAGGTAAAATAATAACCATGGTCAGGGGACAAGTATTCCAAGTTTAATGTTGGGAAAAGCATCCTACTGTGGGTGTTCATTTGGTTTATTATGGCTATGTAAATTTCAAAGGCAATGACAAACGCTTTGGAAAGGCATGAGGCATTAATTGGCATTTTATTTACGAAAATAATGGAATTTGGAGAAAAGGAAGATGAAAGGTCACAGGTTGCATGTGAGGAGGAAAATTAAGGAAAATAATGGAAAATGAAGAAAATAAAGGCCTAATTAATAAAAAGGTTTCTAAGGATTAGTTCACAGACTTTTGTCAGTTCAGTTTTGGAGCTCTCAATCTTTTTTCTCTCTCTCTCTCATACTCTTAGATGCTTAGAGTTTTCTTGGACCACTCTTGGAGAAGTGTGGCATACTTGGGATTTGGAGCAAGAAAGCGAAGGAAGAGCAGGAAGCACAAGAGGACATCAGGATCAATAGCTACAGTGAGTTTTGCTTGTAGGTACTAAGTTTCATGTATGATTTCCTTACTTTTTTGGAATGCATGGCATATGCATGTGGTTTCTTGGTCATGATATGTCATTGGAATGGAGGATTTCCTATATTGATGGTGATTTTCCCTAGCCTTTCCATTTCTTGGATAGCCATCGTGTTGTGGGAGTCTTTCCCTTTTGTTTTCTGGTTGGTTCTCATGTTCCTTTGGTTGTGGGTTGAGTTATTAGTTCCTGAAGCCTTGGTTGGACAAACACTATGGAGCCCTATAACAACTTGGGTTGAGTTATTAATTTTGGGAGCCTTGGTTGGACAAATGCTCTGGAGCCCTTGGTGGGTTGAGTTACTAGTCCTTAAGCCTTGGTTGGGAAAAGGCTCTAGAGCCCGACAACAACTGTGGGTTGAGTTACTAGTCCTGGAGCCTTGGTTGGAAAAAACACTCCAGAGCCCTGGAAAACTTGGGTAGATAACAATCTAGTGATCGATAGTGATGTCCAACCAGGAGGTGGAATCACTAGTTGAGGGTTGAGGTGGTTTGGCCTCTGGAAACCCTTGTTTGATTTTGATGGATTTGATCTATGAGATCCCGCATTCATGCCTGGAATATGGAACGAGGGTGATTGACTGAAGAGAGATTTGGTTCAGCCAATATATGGTCAAGTGGAACGTGGAAGTCCCCAACCTGGTTGGCCTTTGCATTCATCAATAAGAGCTCTCTTTCTTCTTGGTATTTGATGGGTAAATATACTTGTTTATATACGGCTTATATGGTTGTTATATCCTTGATATTTCTGTTGGTTATATGTTGGTTATGAATGAGTTTTATGGCATTATTAATGTATGGCTCTCATCATAATTTGGTTAATCATTGAATGTACCATGAATATATGGCTTAATAGATGGTAATGCAGTTATTGTGATAAGGCATCAATGGTTCTTAGTGATTCTCAGATAAGTATGAGACCCCTATGCTCAGATCTATTATTTAAACCTGTAGAATGCATATTTGTGACAAGTTTGATTAAATGCCTCTCATGGCTAGCAAGGGTTAAGTCAAGTCCTTGTTCAAGTATTTTCATTTGTATCATTGTTTTGATGGTACTTTTCATTTCTGGAAATTTCATGGAGTTTTGGGCAATGGCCTAAGTCTTGGCCTGAAAAGTGGCACAAAATCTAGTCATTGGCACAAAACTACCTGGAAAATTCCCCAACCACACACATGCCTTGCAGTGGGAGAGACTGGAGGGTCCTAGTCACATGCACGCCCATGTCAAGGGAGAAACTAAGGGTTTAATGTAAAAAAAAGTCAGTTTGTCTCAACGGCTGGTCACTTAGATGGGTTGGATGACTCCTGGGGGTTTTATTGCATGTGTAGAAGGCCAAGTTGTTTGTGTCCTGTCGGTTCCATTTCCTTAACTACCACATAGAGAGTTGAATCATATCATAATAACTCTTCGACACATGTTTACCCTGGTTGGCCAGTTACTTGGGTAGATGTGGGAGGAGGGTGTTACAAAGTGGTATTAGAGCATGGTTTCGTTCTCCTTGGGTGATATCTGGTTTTTTTTCCCCTTGGATGCAGGTGTTGTCATACGTACATGTTAGTTGCATATGTGTTCCTTATGCTTGTGGTCTATGTGCTTGTTGCATATGCATGGTGTCGATCATGATTGCAGTGGTGTCAACATATGCAAGTTGATGGTGTTGTGGTTGTATGTGGTCGTCATGAGTGTATGTTGGTTATGCATGTGAGTGTTTATATATCATTATGCATACATTCAAGTGGTTGTAGTTGTCATGCATGACGTCATAGCACGTGGTTGGTATGGTCATGAATTGATGACTGGATAATGATTGACATGATGAATAAATGTTGATATATATATATATATATATATATATATATATATATATATCTATATATATATATATATATATATATCTATATATATATATATATATATATATATATATATATATATATATATATAATATATAATATATATATATATATATATATATATATATATATATATATATATCTATGTGTGTGTGTGTGTGTGTGTGTGTGTGTGTGTGTGTATGTGTGTGTGTTGTGTTAATCTAGTTGGTCTTGTAGACAAGATATACTCCTCGAACTATACTAAGGTACGTTGGTTTGTTTGTGATTTCGTTTAGCTGGCATAAATACCTTACAAGAAGAAGATATCGAAGACGACTAGCAAGATGGTATATTACAGAGATTTTCACTACCAATCAGATGAGCAGCGTGGTGTTGGGCACTCTTCTAACTTAACAGACACATTAAGGAGTTTGAAGGAGTAAATAAGGAGTTGTAAAGTAGAAAATGACAAAATCATGCAGGCACAGGAGAAACAAGGAGAAGTCAATACATTAATTCTTGAGAGTCTGTTAGAATTGCAAAGGCAGGGACCACTTTGGATCATCATCTATGGATAGGAGGATAGGACTAATGGGGCATATGGTAGGAGATCTCACAGTGGGCACAGGTTAGATAGAGATGACACGATCAAAGATGGCAGGTTCTTAGATACTTCGAACCAGAGGGGATGGACACATGTACTATTCTAGTTCTGGTTCTAACAAGTATCATGGTCACCGTCGTTATCATCCTTACAGGAGGAGTGATAGAGGATATTTGTTGGATGAGTTCAAGAAATAAAAGCCATCTACATTTGATGGGTAAATGAAGAAATCACAAGATGTAGAAACATGGTTGATTGGAATGAATAAGTTCTTCAGGATACATGATCACTCAGAGAATGTGAAGGCCAAAATATCTATATTCAGTCTTGAAGGTAAAGCAAATATATGGTGGGAAGATGTAAAGAACATCAGAGATATTTATGAGGAGTTGACTCGGATTAAATTCAAGAGACTATTCAAGAAGAAGTATCTATCAGAGAGGTACTATGATGACAAGGAAAAAGAGTTTTATGAGCTAAAGATGGGATCTATGTATGATGAGGAGTACACTAGCAGACTTATGGAGTTGTTGAGGTATGTGCCTTACCTCAAGGACAATATTGAGTTTGATGAGCCTAGATCACTGGAGGAGGCCATTCAGAAGCTAAAGCATTGTTACGAGCAATCAAAGCACAAATCTGAGAGTAAACTAGACTAGAAAGGTAATAATAAGAATAAAGGGAAATGGGATAAGAAACGATCAAGGCCTCAGGACACAAGTAACAAAGAGAATTCAACGCCACACAAGAAGTTCAATGCATCTAACAGAGGACATGAATTTCGGTCTAATTAGAACAAGGGCGATGATAGGAAGCCCGTACGGTGTTGGACTTGTGGCAAAGATCATCATCTGAGAGATTTTCCACAACATCAAGGTGGTATACTGCATATTTACAATGACAAGGAGGCACAAACGGTTGGGGATGTTGGACAGAGTGTTCCTAAGATCTATGCAGAGTTGGATAACGGGTAGGCAGATCACCAGGTGTCTATAATAGAGATGGACAGTAAGCTTTGTGATTGAGTTATTTATATTTTGATTGACCCTAAATCTAATTATAGTTGTGTTAATCCTGACCTAGTGGATAAGTGTGGTTTGAATAAAGAAGTGCATGCAAAGTGTTGGTTAGTGCAGTTTGTTATAGGTACAAAGAAGTGAGTTCATCATTGGGTAAGAGCTTGTGCATTTGAGTTGAATGGTATGCCTACATCAACACATTCGAATGTATTGTCGTTGTGATCATATAGTATATTGTTGGGCATGGATTGGTTGTATCTTCATATGACCAAGGTGGATTTTGATGAAAAATCCATAGAGTGTTTGGATGATAATTGAGAACAAAGAGTCTTACAAGGTAAGAATAAGGCAACATCGGTTAGGATGGTGATAGCTATGTAGGCAAAGCATAGTCACGAGAAAGGATGTGATCAAGGTGGATATTAGTGGCCACCCATATATTCCACCTAGATCTTCATTCAATTTCATATGTTTCCTTGTTTATTTTAGCATTTACTATTTTTAGCAGTTTTTCGGGTCCTGAACTTCTGGAGCAATTTTGACCCCCTAAACAATGGTTTTTTTTAGGTCCACAGCAAGCCCATAGTCGTCCTGTAGTATTCAAAGAGACTTTTCCAACAAGGTATCTTATAGCCAAATAAAGATAATATGACAAAGTTCCGACCCCGTGAAGTTGGCTACCCAACTAACCCCAACGTGGCCCATAAACTCTTGGTGTTCCATCTCCTCGGGTTATGGTTTTGGTTGTTTAGACTTTTCCCTTATTGTTCAATACTAAATAGGCCTTTCATCCTCATTGTAACATAGTTCATAGGCATGTAGCCACCACATCTCTTCTCAAAGATAAGCTACCATTACCCGAGCTAGTTTATCTCCATTCTATTTGTAGGCATATTTCAGTATTATGATATTAATGAAATGAAGTGTTATTTCTATTGCATCTCAATATTTATGGTTATATTTGTAATTTGTTGCATTCTTATTTAAGTTCAGATCAGTGGTATCAGAGTAGTATTCTCTCTCCATTTTTCTTTGCATGTCCCTACGAGGTCAAGGTATAAGGAGTTAGGGATAGATCTGGTTGAACCTTTGCAAGACCAACCTCGCAAACCCTAACGACCTCCTATGGTGGAAGAAAAAACAAAGTGTTGGGTGTGGAGCCTGATTATCTTATTTATTCAGATGTATCACCGCATTGGACCCCAGTTCGTAATGTGGCGGAAACGTCGCCCGTAATGTTGCGTTGCAAGGGGGGTCCAGGGGGGCGGTTGCGATCTTTGGGAGCCCCCCACTTGGTGGGGGATAGGGGGAAGCACTCCCGAAGCTAAAAATAGATGTAAAATTTCCTTGTAAAATATTGTAATTTTGTAGTCAATATGGGCCATTCATTAGGCGGAGATCTGACGGTAGGAGTTATGTTTAATTTAGGGTTTTTTGCCCTAGAAGGCAACCGCTCGCTATATATGAGGGAATTGTATTGCGTCTATGTAGATCTGTATTCAGAGTGAGAAAGAGATAGGATATTGTGTGAGAGTGAAGAGAGAATTATAGCGGATCTGTTGTAGGGTGTATCTCTTCATTTTTCCAAACAATATAAAAGGAAGGACTAGTTGTTTCTCCGTGGACGTAGCCCAAATTGGGTGAACCACGTATATCTGTGTCTCTCTTGTTTTATGTGTTTTCTATGTTTAAATTTCTGCAATATATTTTATATGTTCCATTTCTCTGTAATATATAATTTTCTAACAAAAATATCGATGGCAAGAGATCCTATCAAAATATTTCCTAAGGAAGCCCTCAAGCGCCAGAGGAACGCGATGATGGATAACTTTGCCCAAATTCTTCGACGACTACCGACAAGCGACGCATCTTCATCCAGTAGCCACTATGGAGGCACCACTCTTTAAAGTACAAGTTAACTTTGACATTCCAGATTTGAGGGATGGATAAATGCATACGTCGTAGATAAATGGTTGAATATGTTGGAAGGATATTTTTTAGTTCATGACTTTTCCAATCGGGAAAATATTACTTTTTCACTTCTCAAATTTTCCCCACGCGTCCAGGACTAGTGGTGATATGATTTAGAATATTGCATTGTTGTGCTAAGATCCTCCTCAGATTAGAAACAAAATGCTTTCATTGTGCTTAAGGATTCATGAATTTTCGCAAGTGAAATGATGAGTTTTTATGTTAATTTTATGAGCAATTTAACATAAATAAGAGACTGAACAACAACATAACATGTGCAGAACATCATCAAAAACACATTACAACAGGAACATGATAAAGGAGTTCACCCCTCCTCGGCTACATCTCCTTGGTCCATCTTCCAATGGATTGGGCCTCTCTATTATGCTCACAAGTGTAAAAATATGTGTTTACAAATGCTTCTGAAACCTACTCCAATGAGTCTAGAATGTCCAAAAATGGTGCCCCAACCTATTTCTGCTCCTCATTTGGTTGAAAATTGCCTTAGTTATGACTTTTGCTAGTCTTTCCACGATTTCCTCCTCCAAATATGACTAATTGCCATTTAAATTCATTATTTAAAGTTAATTATGGCAATTCTGTCGAAATTGGCGGTCCCACCAACTTCCTCATCTATCTCGCGGTTAAGGCCGAGTGGTCACATGCAAGGTGGTTAGGTCTGATGGTTAAGGTGGTGGTTCCGGCAGCTCCATCGCACATCGTAATCAGAAAGAATTAGCGAGTCTTATGGTTTGTGAATGTGATTGTGGGTGATGTGCAATTGCGATAAGTGGCAGACCCGACAGAACTATCAACTGCAGTATAATATGTATCATATCTGGGATAATCACAATCGGTGGAGCTAGGGTAATTCATATAAAGGAACTCGCATTGTGCTATATGAGATTATGATATCAAAATCACAACCTGATCCTGTCGGGGCCGATTCTGTAATCTTTCCCTATTTTGATGTGCGATTGCGATTATTGCATTGCAGCATGGCTTTGCTCTGGGGCTGATTTTTTAATCGTCGACCCACCTACGATATGTTAGTTAAGAAACAATGTGTAGGCGGAGTGGTTAGTCCCTTGGTCTATTATGTGGGAGGTTCCGGGGTCAAGCCCAGCCTCCAACCTATCTTGCCACTAATTTTTTTATCGACCATTAGGACACATGGCGACCTCCGGCTTAGCCACGTGTCACTTATTTATTGATACAAACCCAAAACAGGCGGACCAATGAAATTCTTGAACTTGCCACCTTCCGATTCGCCACCTGCAATGAATATTCTTTTGTTGAATGTGTTATATGGATGCCCAGTTAACATCCCTGTCAGCTCCTGCACCAAATTTACCTGTTTAGGAAAATGAGCAGATCATGTTTCTAGGAGCATACATTGTCCATTTTGCGTGAAACAAGTTGCACCAGATTCAGGATGATGAACACTGCGTGGTGTTCAAGTTCCACACCATTATGAAAACTTTGATTTTTGATCATAACTTTGAGCACTTGATCACTCCTCCCCACTGGAAGCCTTTTGGACCCCAAAAGATCACTTTCAGCTATCCAGCAAGTGAGGGTACAGTGCCCTCACCTTTCCAATCTCGATTCATTTATCACTTACTTGGAACTTGTGATCTACACGATGCTTGTCGTGCCTTGTTTTGTACTTGCCTTTGCCCTTTTCAAGCTGATCTTGCACTATTTGATGTACCATTTGGAGTTGTTCAATGAACTCTTTGGCTTTTTCCATGTTACTATCAGTAGCAACATCCTTCTTACCAAGATGATACAACACATTATGATGCATATGGTAAAAAAATTCCTCTACTAGATTCCTTTTACTCAAGCTTGAATATACATCTTGAAAGTATATATTTTTCCGAACATAACTTTCATGTAAAACAACATGATGCGTGAGGAAAGTAGTTATACAAACTATAGGCCTAGAAAATACATCAACAAACTTTTCACTTATACCTTTCTCATACCTTTTGACCAAGTGGAATAGTAGAATAAAACCCATCCAATGAAAGTTTCCTTGTCGCTGCAACTCAAACACTGCACCATTGAAAATTTTTGAATGAAATGAAATGGGCTTACCATATTGCATAAAGACTACGCCCATGGCATAGTTGCATACATCAACCTGAAACTTAAATTACTTTTTCAAGTTTAGAACAACAAGTATAAATGATGAACTGGTCTTTTGTCTTAAAGCATCAAATGCCTATTGTTGTTTGTCTCCCCACTGGAATACCTTTTGCACAAATACCAAAGAATGCAAATGAGCTACAATAGAAGAAAAATTAACAAAATATTTCCTCCAACATTTGGTTGCTCCCAAAAAACCTCTTATCCATATGACTATCTTGGGCATTGACCAATCCATAATGGCATCAATCTTTGAGAAGTCTAACTTCAGCTCATCTTCTCCAATATCATGGCCCAAGTACATCAAAGAAGTTTTATCCAACATATACTTGATATCTTCAATAACAAATGTTCTTGACATAAGACATCAAGTATTTCTTTCTCATACATGACATATTCATAATGAAATTTTCTGAAAATGAAAATGTCAACCAAGTATACTATCATGTCTAGAAATAGTTGCAATATATCTTTCTTCATATGCACGAAAGTAGTAGGAGCATGGCAAAGACCAAAAAGCATAACAAGCCATTCAAACAAACCTTGCTTGGTTATGAATGTTATCTTCCATATGTCTCCTTCAACAACTCTACTTTGATGAAAACCACTTCTTGAATCCCATTCAATGAAATGCTTACCATTCTTCTTGGGCATCAAAACAAGAGGTGCACCACATGGTAAAGGAGAAGGTCGAATGATCCTTTTATTAAACAATCCTTGGATTTGTTTTGTTTATTTTTGCACTTTCCATTCTTAACATCCCGTGCACGTCAATGTTAGGAAGAAGACACTTTTGTTGCAATGGTATTTCATGTTGGATTCTCCTCTTGGAAGGAAATCCTTTTGCTTTTTGAAACACCCCATCATCATGGTTAACTATATCAACCAAATGAGTTTTCAATTTTGAATTACAACCATCAAATACTTCATAATCATTATCAACATTGGGTTTGATCATAAGAAGCACTAAATCCTTTCTTGAATTCACTAGTATTTTCATTTGCCCTGCATTAACTAATGAAAGATTTAGTTTATTGCGATGGCTCGCACAATATACTCCAAGCCATCCTTGAATAAGTGGTACTTGTTTTCATGACAATAGAATATTTATTTTATATCATAGAGGTAAGGACTACCCAAAAAAAATCCTCATATATCAAAAGGTACAACATCTAATTCAACTTCGTCAATGAAGTTTGTTGTGATTGCAAACCGAAGAATACATTTTGTAACGTGTAAGTTTATGTCCTTGCATATCCAACCCAGTGGATATGGATTGGGATGTAAAATGGTTTCAAGATTAAATTGTTTGACTAAGTTATCAGATATCAAATTAGCTTAAGACCCACTATAAAAAAGTGTGTCCATTTTTGTATGTTTTGAGATTAGTCTTGTTGATTTGGGGTAGCATCAGATGTGCTCTAGCCATGAAAATTGGTGGAGAGGCTAAGGCACATGAGATATCCAATACCTAGAAAGGGTTTAGGCAAATTCTAAACAGTTTGGGAGATATTAAAACAATTAATATTTTTAATGGAGTCCTTAAGTCTAAACTTAGGGAAAATAAAATATTAATGTGAATTAATATAAAATTGTGTTAGAATGGTCCAAAAGACATGGATCAAGCCAAATCTAATCTTAGTCATTGATTAGGGACTTAATCTCGGTCGTTGAATTGTTAATGAGAAAAGTATAAGAGGAGGCTTGAGGGTCAGTTGGAGAACACACCAAGAGATCAAGATTTCGACTTTCTAGGGTTGGGTTTGCTGAGAAAGTTGAGAGAGTGATCAGAGTTGCAGCATAGTGGCAAAGATAGCACCAAGAAGATTAGCATAGTAGCCAGAGAGAGGGACGCAGAAGTAGCCAAGTGTTCACGCAAAGCTAGCTAGGGCTCACACAGAGGCAGCCAGGACCTGCGTAGTGCCTCAGAGGGCCAGCGTGGGTGACACAGAGGGCCAGAGGGTTGACACAGTGCCTCCAGAGGCTAACGCAGGACAAGCCAGAGTGATGCTGGGCTAACGTTGGGCCAAAGAGAGGCTGACGCAATCCCTAGAGGCTGACATTGGGATTTCGTGGAGCAGATTGGAGCTATGGAGCTGCCAGAGTGTTTATCCAGGGTTTCAGCCGAAATATCAGCTTCCAAGTATAGAGGTACTACCCCAGATTCTTCTCTATTGGGTGAACCAAATTTGGCACCCAGATTGTATTATGAAACTGCTTAATAAATCCAACCCTCAAATAGCTGCACTGGTTTTCCTGCATTGTGTTTTTTCGAGGAAATTAGTCCAAAAACAATAGTGTCACTTGTGTGCTTGTTTCCATTTCCTTCAGTTGATGATCTATAATGTGTTGAGCATGTACTTATATTTATTTCCAATATTTACATGGTAAATAACTTGTGGTAAATAACTTGTTAATTAACAGAACAAGTAGATAGGAATAAATCAGTAAAGTGCATGAAGGGTTTCTAACGTGTCATACTTAGAAATTCCAACAACTCTCACATGAAATAATTCAATCCTTGTTTCTTCATTTGGAGTGCTATTGTGACAATCTGATATACTAGTGTTAGAAATGGATTCTTTTCCTTTTATACCCACAGTTGTAATTTCAGTTTCATCACCCAAATCAGATCCCAAATCCTCTTGCATGATGGAAACTATCTTTTCTTTTTCTTTGTTGTTGAATTTCTTTGGTTTCATTTCGGGATGAAGCTTCCAACAACGAGCTTCATCATGACCCTCTCTGAAACAATGTTTACATATTGTTTTCTCTCCTTCCTTTTTAATGGATGTATTTTTCTTTCCCTTGAAACCCTTTTCTTTCTCTTTGCCCTTAATGGCTTTTTACTACCTTCTTCTGGAGTGTTTTTCCCTCTTCACTCAAGATGAGTGGCTTGCACGCACACATCATATAGATTATTGGAATTAAACATTAAGATAGTATACCTAGGATAAATGTGTAAACCCCCTATGTACTTCAACAATGTGTCTTGTGATTGCACATCTACACCTAACATCAAAGACTTTTTTCTAAAATTTTGGCTATAATCTTGCACATTTTGACCTTTAAGTTGTCTAAAGTTCTGCAAATTCATGATGCCTTTCTGCATATAAGCTAGAGGGTAGAATTGTCTTTTGATTGCAACAATTAAATCATTCCAATAAATTGAGATCTTACCGTGTTTTTTAATCTCCTCTTAGGTCTTTGATTCCCACCATTGTTTTACCCTCCATTCTCAAGGAAGCTAACTGAACCTTTATGTCATCCTCTTGAAGGTTTCGAATCCTATAATAGACCTCCAACTGATGAATCCAATTATCATGTTTCTTTGCATTCACTTCACTATTATACATGGGCAGCTCAAATTTAACATCAAGTTTCAAAAAAGGTTATTTACTAATTCCTTTTGAAGTATGATGTTGAGTATGAGTAAGGGTTGTGCTAGTGGAAGAGGGTGAAGATGCTTGTGAAGAACAAGATGAAGAAGATGGTGAAGAGGGTGGAAGTTTGTATCCATTTACATTACCTCCTCATAAAGAGCCTTCTCCTTTAGGAGGTTTGGAACTTTCCCGTTGCAACTTGGTATTCCTCTCTTCATAGAGGACCTTCATCATCTCTATCATATCAAAGAAAGCCTTTCTGAAGGTCTTCTCATCTTCTGTCATGTTTGTAGGTTCTCCTTCATGAGATATGATCTCTGGAGTCTCAACTGCAACTCGTGGTTGAACTGGTGTTGGAGATTGTGGCAACCTTGCTCTCCTTCCCCTTGACCCAACTTCAAGGCTTCCAACAAGCTTCGCTTCTCCTCTTTTGAGTTTTAACCTTGTAAGCATGACATAAACTTGCAAATAGTCAAATCCTTCTTTAACAAAGCAAACCTTGTGCTCTGATACCAAAATGATATGATTTAGAATATTAGATTGTTGTGCTAAGATCCTCCTTAGATTAGAAACAAAATGCTTTCATTGTGTTTAAGGATCATGAATTTTTGCAAGTGAAATTATGATTTTTTATGTTTATTTTTATGGGGAACTTAACATAAATAAGACATTGAACAACAACATAAACATGTACAGAACATCATAAAAAACACATTACAACAGGAACACGATAAAGGAGTTCACTCCTCATGGGATACGTCTCCTTGGTCCAACTTCCAATGGCTTGGGACTCTCTATTAAGTGTAAAAAAATGTGTTTGCAATGCTCAAATGTTTTTGCAACCTACTCCAATGAGTTCAGAATGTCCAAAAAGGGTACCCCAACCTCTATATGCTCCTCATTTGGTCGAAAATTCCTTAGTTATGACTTCTGCTAGTCTTTCCACAATTTCCTCCTCCAAATATGACTAAATGCCAATTAAATTCATTATCTAGAGTTAATTCTGGCAGTTCCACTGAAATTGGTGGTCCCACCAACTTCCCTGCCTATCTTGTGGTTAAGGCCAAGTGGTGACATGCAAGGTGGTTAGGTCCGACAGTTAAGGCGACGGTTCTGGAAGCTCCATCACAAATCAAAATCCGCGAGTATCAGTGGGTCTTATGGTTTGTGAACATGGTCGTGGGTGATGTGTGATTACGATAAGAGGCGGACCCAGCAGAACTATCAACTGCAGTATAATATGTATCACATCCAGGATATATGCAATCGATAGAGCTAGGGAAATTCATATAATGGAACTTGCATTGTGCGATATGCCATTGAGATATCACAATCGCAACCTGATCCTGTCTAGGTTGACTTTGTAACCTTTCCTTGTTGTAGTGTGTGATTGAAATTATCGCATCACACCCTAGCTTTGTTGTTCAGACGATTCTTTAATCGTTGACCCAACTACAATATGCTAGTTAAGAAATAATGCGTAGGTAGAGTGGTAAGTCCTTTGGTCTGTTATGTGGGAGGTCACGGGATCGAGCCCGACCTCTGATCTGTCTTTCCAATAAAATTTTGATCGACCATTAGGAGGACATGTGGCGGCCTCCTACTTAGCCACATGTCACTTCCTTATTGATCCAAACCAAAAACACATGGACCAATGAAATTGTGACACTTGTCACCTTCCGATTCGCCACCTACAAGGAACATATTGAGGATATTCCATGGAATATTCCAAGGAATATTATTTTTACTCACTGGGCTGTACGAATGCCCAAACAACATCCTTGTCTGCTCTTGCACCAAATTTGCATTTTTGGGAAAATGAACAGATCACGTTTATGGCAGCATACGGTGTATGTTTTACATGAAACAAGTTGCGCCAATTTCAAGATGACAAGCACTACGTGGTTGTTCAGGTTCCACACTGTTACACAAAATTTGTCATTGTCCCTGTACTCCCCGTTCCTTGATCCTGGAGGACCTCTACAGTGAACCCCGCATGCTTTTCCTTCATGAAGAAACTCCCATTGCATCCCTCTTCATGAGCAGATAAATTCCCTTTTGCACCATTTCCCTTGAAACTTCTATTTTCCCTAGTTTACAAGACCAGCGCTAATGGCCTTTGTCTCCCCCGCGCCGATGTGTAGAAATTAGCACTACTCCTTGTTTTGACCAGAGCGACTGAGCTGTGTTCCAGTCGCGTCGGTCCTGTTATGGAAATTTTTTAAATTAGAGCCAAAGCTTCCAACTCTAGAAGCTTCGTAACCGATGTCTGGTAAACGGTTTAGCCGGATGGGGTCGAGGATGACAGTTTGGTTCCTTTCTCCTATAATGATGGAACTACCTCAAGGGATAATCCCTTCTCCCATGAGAAGAGGATCCATTTCCCATCCATTTTTCCTATATAAACCTCTCTTCTTCCCAAGCACAAGCTAGTGTTAGTGTTGTAGTGTTGGTGTTGGTGTGCTTATGCTATTTTGGTTTGGAGTAGATAGCAAGCTATTACTAATTGAAGCTATCTAGTTGTGTGAGGGAGAAGTGTGATTTGGTTTGGAGTGAAGCCTAAAGGGAAGAGCTTTAAAACTATTGTTGTTTGAAGCCATCATGGAATGCTAGCAGAAGTGTGTGGGAACTTGGTCTTGTCAGAGGAAGACTGCAACGTCAAGACGAATGGTTGTAATCTCTCTTTGATATTAATATATGAAATTATTGATTGATTTCCTACATGTTTTGTAATATTACACATTCATGGCTTAATGTTTCTTGACTTGCTAAATAGGTTAAATTACAATTTGTCTATTATCAGGTTTGTTGTTGTTTACTTGTTTCAGGTGCTTGAAGAAGGAAAAGAGAGATAGCTGGAGTGAGAAAGCAAGGACATCATCAAACAGGATAAGAAAACTAAGAGGTAGGCCCTCTTATTTAGTTCTAACCTAAGGAAATATTCCATAGAATGTATCTGTTGTGGCTAGACCCATTATCAGGCTAGAGGAATTCGTTCGTGTCCGCACTTATAATTTTACTTCACCACAAATTGGCGACTCCATTGGGGAACCCAATCCTTTTGCTTGTCTTGGATTTCATGATTTCGTGAGAACTTTTCTAGTTCCACTTTTTCCCTTTGGTTCTGTTACTTTTCTCCTTCTAAAATTCATAGTAGCAGATCTGGTCCCTATTTCAATTTTGTTTTTCCTTAACTCCATCGATTAGCGTGCTTAATTCACTGACAGTCACGTCAATCAATGCAAGTTGCTGAGAAACAGTCACATCGACTAGCCTCTAGCGCTTGTTGTCAGTTAGGCAGTCGCACTGATGCCTGTAAGTGAAGATTAGGGCCTGACCCCAATCTTGGCCAGTGTGTTCTTCTCTTGTGGTTTTGACCCCGTAAGCCTTTTGGACCATTTTCTCCGTGACTAGAGAGCTTCATTTAGCTTGGTTTGTGTGCTTACTTGGTTTAGCCCACCCTCTGTTGTGTTAAGTTTGGCCCTATGTGAAGTTATTTTTTATTTTTTCCTAATCCCTCGATTGGCGCTAGTTGTCAGTTAGGCAGTCACACCGATCAAGCCATCGATGCTAGTTGTAGTACTGGTCAGTCGTGCCGGTTGTGCTGATTGGCACTAATTTTTGCCCAAAAGTCACTCTGGTCTCAGGGGTGAGAAAAAATCAGAATTTTTCCCATTCTAGTGTTGGTGCGTCTTGACCCTCAAACTTTCTTCTTCCTCCCAGAAGTGACTAGGATGTTTTGTTTTCAATTGAATGAGTGAACAAGTCTCGTTTGTTCTCTTATTTCGAGTGTTTCTTTTCTCATTCCAAGCATAGATTACATTGCTTGGTTCGTCAATTGAAGCATTTATATGTTTGGTTTGTTTGATTTAGGGAAGAAGTTGTTTTTAGTTTCATTTATCATGCTTTGGATTTGATTGATGTTTGTTTGTTTGGAATTGTGAAAATTTTCATTTAAAGTGCTTTATGTGAAAGATTCATTTTGCATTTTATGAAAAGGAGAACATTATTCTAGTTTACTTAAGTGAAAATATTGCATTAGTAGTGTTATTGAGAAGCTAGATTTGCATCATCATAAGCATTGGAAATGAAATGCAACTTCTCATGTTGTTATAGGAAGATTAAGTGCATATAGGAGATTTATTAGTGAAAGATTTCATTCTTCGATTGTTGCATTAATTTTGTGTTCTCTATCTCTCAATTAGTGATAACTTTCATCGAAGACAAAGATCTCTCTTCTCATATAGCTGCATGTAGGAGTTTTCAAATGGCAGCAGTAAGGCCTTGTAATTGAAACCTAATTCAAGATCAACCGTTAAAATTTATTGAATTAACTTAAGGAAGCATTAAAAATTAACGCTCACATTTAGTGGTCTAGGCTAGAGACGTGTGATCCCTGTACCGTAGACAATGCTAGTACAGACTTGTGATCCCTGTACCGTCGTGTATATAAAGGGAGACCCCACTAGGTTTGCAATCCTTTATCCATTGGAAGTTGATTCTGTCGCCTTGTAAACATGATACACTGAACACAGCATTCGGGGAGATTGCCTGCCCATACTTCTCGGTTCGCCGAGAGGTATTTTGCAGTTGACGGTTACTAGCCAATCCTTCATGCCTAGAGTACCCTGAGTAGTCATTTTTTATCTTTACTGACTCTTTAAATTTGAAAATATCATCGATCACTTGTCCTTTCAAGCTCTCTAACTCCAAAAGTGGCTAGAGTCATCTTTCATCCTTTTCACGACTCTTAAAACATGAAAAGGTAAAGTTTTGTTTCAGTGTTCTAAAATCAAATTCCCACGAAATATTCCTGGTAAAAGTTGTCTTCCTTAGTAATTCTTTAAGGTTGATTCCAATGGCGACATTTCCAGAGTCCACCAGTCAAGGATTCCCCTCAAATGGGAATCATGGTCCTTTTCCTTCTTTTGGAAATGTTGGTGCTCCTTATATGGCAACGTTGTCCCTCCCTGGGTTAACCATTGGTCTGCCTGTCTGGTTGTTTTATACCTCGGTGGTTTTAAGCCTCCCTACTCCTGTCCAAATGTCGCCTTCATTCAAATCACGTCACAATGATTCTAAGGTTGACCACTCTCCTTTTTCCCCCATTTATTCATCTTCTTCTTCTACTTCACATGGTGAAAGTTTGAAATCTAGTAACCAGGAGGCTAAGAAGAAGAAGAAGATGTTAGATAAGCGAGAGGCTAACTGTGCATCTGTTACTCCAAATGCACCCCCCATCGAAAAACCTTTTTATCCTTCACAAAAGGTAAAATTCCCTTGTAGGTTGTGCAAGGGTTACCATCTCCTTTGAGACTATCTTGGCATTCCTAGAGTCTTAGAGGTATGGTCTCAAAAGCTGAACTGACCATCCCCGTCGGCCTCTGGAGATCATGTTGATGTTACGCCTTCAACTAGTGATGGTAAGAAGAAGGGAAAGATTATATTCCCCTGTAGGTTATGTGAAGGAGAGCATCTTCTTCACCTTTTTCCTCCTATGGATCAAGCTTCCAAAGATTTGGAAAACCTTGCAGCTCCTCAACCCCAACTTCCTGTTGGTTATTGGAGGCTTTCTTTTGACCCTCTCTCGATTGGTCAAGAGATTGACTTAGGTTCATCTCTTTCCTGTCCTGCTCTTCCTAAGCGAGACTCTCTTGTATCTGTTCCCGACCAACCATTGGTCGAAAAGAGTGTTGACTTGGTTCCCCCACCAATTGGTCACTCTGTTCCGGGAGAGAGTGTTGATCATACTGCTCATGTTCTTCTCCTCTTCTAGAATTCTCATGAATCGCAGAGTGACACTCTCATCCCGGTTGTTCAGGAGAGTCCTTCTCCTATTCCTGTACAGCATGGGGGAAATCATATGATACCCCACCAAGTAGTAGTGTTGTCTCTTTTAATTGGGGGCCATTGACTACTTTCTGCCTCCCATCTTATGTGCCTTTCCAGATCACTGTACAAGCCTATAATATGGTAGTACCTGTCACTATATTAGATGAAGATGCGTCTGTTAGCATCATGTATTCTGCTACTTGGCAAGCTTTAGGTTCCCCACAGCTTGTGCTTGTCATCCAGAATATGTTGGCTTTCAATGAAGGAACCAGTCAACCCTTAGGGATCCTTCCGAAGTTCCCTATTACTTTGAGGGGAAAGACTATCTATATAGACGTGATGGTAGTCCAAGGTCCCTTAGATTTCAATATTCTCCTTGGACGTGATTATGTTTATACCATGGGAGCTCTTGTTTCTTCACTTTTCTATGTTGTTTGTTTTCCGCATGAAGGGAAAATTGTGACTATTGATCAATCGTCATTCATTAGTCACCAGGTGCCTCCTTTGCAACCATCATCCCCTATCAACTCTTGTTTGCAAGTAGTACCTTCCCAACCATAGGTCAATTATGTCTACCCATTTTGTCTCTACATCTGTTGATGATCACACAAATGGTATAGTGCATCATGTACTAGGGGCATTGGAACCCGATATGTCTATGGTACCAATTGAGATGTATTCCTCCCAGAGCATGGTTCTTCCATCTAGTGAAGACCTCTTGGGAGCCATGTTCTCTTATTGGTCATGAACAGACATTGTGAGGATAGTTCCTGGTCTTGTGTCAACCTCGTTAAAAAATGAAACAAGGGTTCATGAGCATAGTTCTTTGTCTTGTGTCAAGCTCATTAAAAAATGAAACAAGGGTCTCAAGGATAGTTCTTTTAATGTGTCAACCTCATTTAAAAAATGAAGCAAATACCTTTTCCAAATCGAGTCTTTGATTAAGATCTTGTAAAATCCCAGTTGAGTCTTTCCAAGATCTCGAAATTGAACCTTCATTCCATCCACCTAGTTGATTGAAATGAAGCTTGGGGGGCATGTACCTCGATTGAGTCATTATGTTGGGGGCATGCAAACTTATAGAAAGCATATTTTTTTCATTTCAAGCTTGTGTAAACATCAAACCGAATCCAAGCAGAGTTCTCCATGGTTCAAGCTTGTGTAAAAATGAACCCATGCCCAATCTACATCTCATGATTGTCATTTTTATCATCTAATTTCTGCTAGATGAGCCTTGGTTGTTTCATTCCATCGCCACCATCTCTTTGGTTGATCATATGCTTTCACTTGGTTGTTTTTCCTTTCTTGAGGGACCACAGTGATGATTGGGTTTATTAGGTAGCCTCTTAACCATTACATGTTTTGAGCAGTTCCACCATTGTCGGAACCAGTTGCTACCTTTTATACCACTTGCTCCTCCAGGACGAGTCACCTTTAAGCTCTTTTCTTGACTCATAAAACTCAAATGAAAAGATTGCAGAGTATTTTTCCCTTTTTGACTCATTAAAGAGAATAAAAAAAGGGGGGTCGGCTTTCATCTCTTTTCCGACCCTTTAAAAGCGAAAAGATGGACTAGCCCTTGTCGTTTCGAACTCGTTAGCGGATGTGAAACATCATGCACCCAGTATAAGTTTACCCCTTTTTCGTGCTAGGAGGCACTATTTACAAAAAAGGTGCTCCTTGACTGAAATGGTCAAGCGGTTCTCTCAAGTATTGTTTTCTACCTTTTTGGGCTCGAGAGACATAAACGTATGAAAAGGGACCATGCAGAGTTTTCTTTTACATGTCTTTTTCAAACTCTCTAAACATGAAAAATATACCGAGTTACACCTTCTTCAGACTCGTTAAACTATTAAACGACATCAGATTCATCAGCATGACGAACATGAGCTTCTCCTTCCTAGGGCTCGTTAAACTTACTAGGTCGGATTCGTCTGAAGGATGAACTTATAGTGCAAGCATATGCTATCCCCTTCAAGCTTGCGATTAAAAAATAATTGGGGTACCTGCCAGAAATGGTGGGGGGGAATTTGGAAATCTATCAGTTGTGTCGGCAGCTCACTCTTGAACATGACACTTTTTGCTTCGTGTCGGGTTGGGATATCCTCCTTTTTATCGATGACCTTCCTGGGTTGGGCCGTTCATTTTTTCCTTCCATTTTATCTCTGCCATGTCATCATGACCACTAATCCTATGGATCCAAAAGCTGCCAAACTTCTAGTTGTGTCGCTGATATCTTCAAGAGTTGTCCTTCTACAGTTACACTTACCTCTAATTCTCTATATCATCCAAAATCATTTTTCACCCTCTCATCTCACATCAATGATGTGGGATTCATTATGGCCCTCCTTCGACACGCTCTCTTTTCGTTGACTTCAACTCATTATCCGGGAAGTTAACCGAGAGACCCCCTTTGAGTACCTTAGAGATTGCATGCCCTAATGACAAGTTCTTCGCACTCGACAACAAGTTCACATCATTGGCTTTTGATCGAGTGATTTCGCAGGTGTTCGACTTCAGTTCCTCTATTCACATTCCATGGATTGTGTTGATAGTACCTTGAGGACCATTGTCATTATTGGTGGTTTCTCTCACGCTTGTTAATAGTTTAAATCAAGTGACTTTCTAGCATGTTCACCATCAACACATCTATTCACATGTTACAATCTATACTTTGATCAGGTTGTGTTGGAGAGCAAGACCCTGGACTCAGATCACAAAATTCCAGGTTACGAAGTGGTGTGAGATGGCTATAATGATATGCATGTCTCTTTTAGATGGATGGATGCGACCAGACCATGAGTTATCATATGTGATCCTTCTCATTATTGGATGGTTGTGACCATACCATGGTTTCGTTATGATTCTCTTTGACGAATGGTTGCGCCCACACCTGGATCCATTTACATGATCATTCTCTAGATGGTTGCGTCCATGCCGTGATTCATGTATCATTTGACAGAGATCTTAGTTTATGTATATGTATTTGTACTTGCTTGTAGGTTTTCTGATGACATACTACAGTTCCCCGCACTGATTCATAAAGCATTTCATCCCTCACTCCAACTCGTCCTTCACAGTTTAGGGGGCATCTGTTACACAAGATTTTGTCATTGTCCCTATACTCCCCATTCCTTAATCCTGGAGGACCTCTATAGTGAACCCTACATGCTTTGCCTTCACGAAGAAAATCCCATTGTGTCCCTCTTCATGAGCAGATAAATTCCCTTTTGCACCATTTCCCCTGAAACTTTTATTTTATCCAGTTTACAAGACCGAAGCTAATGGCCTTTGTCTCCCTCGCGCTGATGTGTAGAAATTAGCACAACTCCTCGCACCGACTGGAGCGACTGAGCTGTGCTCTAGTCGCGCCAGTCCTATTATGGAAAGATTTTAAATTAGAGCCGAAGCTTCCAGCTCTAGAAGCTTCGTAACGGAAGTCTGGTAAATGGTTTGGCCGAATGGGGTCGAGGATGACAGTTTGGGCTTCTTTCCCCTGTAATGATGGAACTACCTCAAGGGATAAGCCCTTCTCCCATGAGAAGAGGATCCATTTCCTATCCATTTTTCCTATATAAACCTCCCTTCTTCCTAAGCACGAGCTAGTGTTAGTGTTGTAGTGTTGACGTTGGTGTGCTTATGCTCTTTTGGTTTGGAGTAGACAGCAAGCTATTACTAGTTGTAGCTATCTAGTTGTGTGAGGGAGAAGTGTGATTTGGTTTGGAGTGAATCCTAAAGGGAAGAGCTTTAAAACTATCATTGTTTGAAGACATCGTGGAATGCTAGTAGAAGTGTATGGGAACCTGGTCTTGTCAGAGGAAGACTGCGACGTCAAGACGAATGGTTGTAATCTCTATTTCATATTAATATATGCAACTATCGATTGATTTCCTACATGTTTTTTAATATTACAAATTCATGGCTTAATGTTTCTTGACTTGTTAAATAAGTTGAATTACAATTTTTCTATTATCACGTTTGTTGTTTGTTGTTGTTTACTTGTTTCAAGTGCTTGAAGAAGGAAACGAGAGATAGCTGAAGCAAGCAAGCAAGGACATCATCAAACAGGATAAGAAAACTAAGAGGTTCTAATCTAAGAAAATCTTCCATAGAATGTATCTGTTGTGGCTAAACCCATTATTGGGCTAGAGGAATTTGTTCATGTCCGCACTTATAATTTTAGTTCACCACACACACCATTCTGACAACTTTTATTTTTGAGCATAATTTTGAGCACCTAAATAGGTGGGAAACCTATTGTGAACAAAAGGATGAGATGGAAACCTCATTGTTTTCAGCCACACCCACAAGGGATTCTTTCTGAGATGCCATAAAGGAACAATATTACCCTGTCGGGAGCTATGAAGATAAATACATAAAATGGGCCATGCTACGATAGGGAAGTGACCAAGATGTGTCAGAGTTCACAAATGGTTTCCATACCCTTCATACAAAATTAGGTATCAAGAATTTTGAGTGGAATTTGGTACTTAAGTACCCCGGCTACTTGCACAAGTGCATCCGGGATGAGATGGAGTTCCTGGACATATCGCTGCTTGGCACAGGCTATGGATACACTATCAAGATTGAGCAGAAGTTTAAGAAGAATAAGCGAGACTTTGGATCTGTGAATCTGAAGAGAGGAAAAGGTGCCCCCAAACCATGGAGAAAGGGCCAAAGCCAAGGTAGGGTGACTTAGGACAACCCGCCAAAGCCGTAAGAAAAGAACAACACCTTGAAGAAAAAGAAGGACACAGGAAAATGGTGTGAGTTCCATAAGAGCTCCACTCACAACGCAAGTGAGTGTCTGGCCAAGTAGTCACTAGTGGCCGAGTTGAAGGCTTCTGAATCCAACGCATGTTCTGACTCTGAGTTAGAACCAGACAAGGGGAATGAAAAAGGGAAACATATCGTTGACGTAGAGACTAGTGCCATCGTTACCACCACCAATATCCAAAAGAATGAGTCAGAAGATCCAGAGGAGGGGGAACACCTCTTCCACTCACAGATGTGGGTGAAGGGATTTGCGATGTAGTTCATTGTTGAAAATAGGAGCCAAAAGAACCTCATTTCAGTAGAGTTCGCAAAGCGGCTAAACCTACCGATGACAACACATCTACAATCATACACCATTGGGTGGCTTCATCAAGGACGAGATCCCCGCATTAGCCAAAAGTGTCACCTTCCCTACAACATTAATCCCTTCATGGATGAGGTACTATGTGATGTTCCTCCTCTTAAATTTTGTGATGTATTATTAGGAGAACCATACATGTGGAAGCAACATGTTGTATATGAATCTAAACCTCACTCTGTGTGATTATTTCTTTGGGCAATAAGTTGTACAGGATACTGGAAGTAGCCCCGCCTATCACCAACTCTTTGATCACTGCAAAGCAATGCAATAAGATCATTTCACTGATTAGGAAATTTATTTTCCTCATGATTCTCCCTTAGGGAAAGAATAAGGTTGTGGCCATGGCTTCCAGATAAGGCTCCTCTGCACAACAGCAACAAATGAACAAGGTCATGGAGGAGTCCAAGGAAATTTTCACCTCAACTATAGGGGTACCTTTGCATTTTCAAGTCAAGCACTCCATCGATATGACCCCGAGCACGTCAATACCTTGTGGACCGATCTATCAATGCTCTGGTCTAGAGAATGATGAGATCAAGAGGCAGATTCAGGAGTTGTTGCAGAAGGGGCACATCAAACCAATCTCATCACCCTGTGGGAGCTGATTGTGTTGGTACTGAAGAAGAATGAGACCTAGAGACTCTGCATTGACTATCGGGCGCTTAAATGGATTACTATATGGAATAGGTACCCAATCCCATGGATTGACGACCTTTTGGACCAGTTCAAGGGGGCCAAATATTTCAGCAAGATTGAATTGAAGTCTAGTTATCACCAAGTGCCTATCGAACCCTCTGGTGTGTGGAAGATTGCCTTCAAATCCAAAGAGGGCCTTTTCAAATGGTTGATCATCCTTTTCGGGTTGACGAATGTCCCCGCAACCTTCATGAGATTGATGGAAGACATCTTGCGACCCTTCACCAATGCGTTCATGGTGGTGTATTTAGATGACATATTGATATTCAACCATAGTTGAGAAGAGCACCTCCACCATATTCAATAGGTCTTTCAAACCTTGCGAACACACAAGTTTTGTGCCAATTTGGATAAATTCACTTTTGGCATGACCCAAGTCCAATATCTCGGGTACATCATTGATCAGCACGGTGTGCATGTGGACCTAGCCAAGATACATGTCATTCAATATTGGCCAATCCCAACCACTCTAACAGAGCTCCGTGGCTTTCTAGGTCATGCCAATTTATATCGCAAGTTCGTGTTAAGGTTCTCTCATATCACTTGGCCATTAATTCAAGTCACCAAGGGTGGTGCGAAAGCAATTTTTTTTGGTCTGAAACCCAATAGAATGCGTTTACCAAGATAAAGCATTGTCTCTGCTTTGCACCAATGCTCACATTAACATACTTACAACAACCATTTGAGATTGAGACAGACGCCTTTGACTATGTTATTGGTGCAATTCTTACTCAGCAGGGGCATCTAATGGTTTACCATAGTGAGACACTTTCAAACACAGTCTGAAAGTATTCCACTTACGATAAAGAAAAGTATTCTATTGTGCATGGATGCCATCAATGGAAGCATTGCATTCTGGGGAAGGAAATGGTCATCAACATAGACCACCAACCCTTGTAGTTCATACAGACACAAGGGAAGTTGCGAAATGATCACCATGAGAAATGGTCACATACCTGCAACAATTCCATTTGAACATTAATGATAAGAAGGGCAACAACAATAATGTTGCAGACTACCTCAGCCGACCACCATTCATGGCGCTGATCATTCTGCTCGCCTCTTATGGCCATGAGACTTCAGGGTTGTCGCATCTTTACAAGATTGATCCAGAATTTGGTAGCACATACCAAACACTCTTAGAAAGTAAGAAAGTTCCAAATTTTCACCTCTAGTATGCACTATTATACCATTTGGGACACATTTATGTTCCTTCAAGCGAGCGTGCTAAGATGATTTGGGAGGCGCACTACAGTGGGGTAGTTGGACATTCCGAGGTAGAGAAAATCGAGGCAGTATTGCAGAAGTATTTTTATTTTCCAAACCTTCGTCAGGATGTTGGGAGGTACATTAAATCCTTCACTGCCCACGCTATTGCGAAACCAACCATCAAGAAGCAAGGCCTATTTATCTCCATGGATTACATCGGGCCTTCCTTATTCTAAGCATGACAACGATTGTGTTTTTGTGTTATATTGTAGCGGCTACAACCACCCTCCAAAATTTTTCCTTGGCTTCATTTTGGAGCCTCCCTACCAACCATCCTAAGTAGCATGTCTTGCCTTGTCAAGTACACAAGCTTCAATGACTTTCTAGTAGATTTCCAGCCTATGCATGATGGCTTGTTGCACCCCCTCATAGGTTGTTTCTCCCGACTTGGTCCAGTTGTAGGCTGAATAGCTCCTGTTATAGACATATTTGGGCACATCAACCCCAAACTCATATGTCGATGATATAAGGGCTCATCAACCCCTAAAAGAGTTGTTTTATACCCTAAAGAAGCTTAGACATTTGAATGCCTCATTCCCCAAAAGTTCCATCTCAGAAATCATCCAGAAAGTGCCTAAACTGAACCATATCTAAAAGCCTTGTGTTAGGGTGAGATGCATCTCACCTATTACACTATCTAAGTGAGATGCGTCGCAATTTGGCCCTTTAGTAAGTGCGATGGGCGAGGTTGGACAAAATTCCGAGACAATTTGTGAGTTGGTTGCTCATGGAATCTTCTAGAAACTTCTCCTGTGCCACTTGCATCTCTGAATTCGCCCAAGGATGACCAAGGGAACTAGGAAACCATCTCCAATTCCCCTCTCTTGTGGAATTAATTTCAACAAATGGAATGGCATTCATCATCCCCATTGATGACTCACCCTCTTGCAATCATCTATAAAAGGATCTCCCATCCAAGAGATCAGAGGTCTGAATTGTTGTGAATTGTAAGGAAGTGCTGCTAGTTTCAGTATTGAGGAGAGAGCATTGCATTATTGTTGGTGTGTTCTTGCTAATTCATGAGGTGAAGAAGGATTGAAGCTGGGAGGATGGCGCTGGATCAGACAACTGGGTTGTAATTCTCCTTATTATCAATAAATTTCTTTGATATTTTTCCCAATTGATTGTGTTAATTGTAAATGCTTTCACATGTTCATTATATCTCTAATTCTATAATGTTTATGTTGTGATAGATCACGATGCTTTGGCAGTTCTTTGTTGTTGTAGTTGTGCAAGTACTCTCCAAGCATGTTAAGTACGGGGAGTAGTTACGAGATCAGTGAAAGGAGAGAGAGATCAAGCGAAATTTCCAGGTTGGTTCTCTACAATCTTTCTCTTATCTATAATTCATAGGAAAGATCATTGAATTGCTTTAAATTGTTGTTTCTAGGTTAGCTACCAAGCCTAGAGGGTTAGTCGTTCGACAAGACACTAATTTTCCCATAAATAAATTGGCGACTCCACTGGGGAACGATGATTTCTTTTTTTCTATTGCTTGCTCTATGATTGAATTATATACACTATAGACAGAGTTTGAAGCTAGCCAGGAAGCTTTCGAACCACTTTTGTTATACAATTGCGTATTAGATAAATGTTACTTCAGTCAATCTCTGGTTTAGTTTATATCTTGAGCATTTTATTTGAAAAGCATCAAAATGCCCTTGTTGGTAGCTTAATATCCTCTTAGGACATTCCATCACACTTTGCTTATTATTGTTCATTAAAATCAAGCTTAATCCATTGAAAACTGCATCAAATTTGAGCCAAAAACACTTTCAAAAATCGCTCCCTCGACCATCGCAATGTCTTGAACTGTAAAGTGAGATGCATCTCACTTCCTGAATGGGAAAAGTGCTATGCATCATAGTTTGGCCCTCTAGTAAGTGCGATGGATGACTGAAACTCAATTTTCCCATCTAGGAGTTGAGGTTTTTGGCTAGTTTTCAATACAGTTTGGTTGCTTGCTGAATATGAACAATGTCTCATCACTGAAGCAAACTTACATCACTCAGATCAGCCTCTATTTAGAATAGGATTAGTAAATGTTTTTGTGTATTTGTTTTTTCATTTACAATCCATTGTCAAAAAATAGTGTTAATCGATTGTCGCTTCGAGAGAAAAAGTGTCGTAAAGTCTTCAATTTTCGTCGAAAAAGTGAAGTGTTGTTAAAATCCTCCTTCATGGCTAATCGATTAAACTATTTTGTGCATTTGATTTGGCTTCATTCAAAGTGTCGAAAATTTTTATTTCTTCAAAATTGAAAGTGTCATTTTGAGTCTTCCTTTCTCTTTTTGAAGAAAAATTGTCGAAAATTGCCATTTTGTTTGAAACATTTTGAATCATTGCTGCATATAGTTTTCCTTCTTGAATCATTCACATTAAGGAGAGCTAAAAACAAATACATGCATTTTGCATTGTGCATATTAAGGTTTGTGAATGCTTGATAGGAATAGCTAGGGAAATTTCATTAGATGTGCTCTTTGCTCTTTGTCAAAGATCTGATTGCTCTATCCTTTAGTAGCTAAGGTTTTCATCATTCAAACTAAATCAAAAATTTGTTTATCATGATAGTTGCATTTTAGGAATTGCGAACATACATCACGTGGTGAACCTTCAAAGGCAAAATTTTCAGTGAGATCAACTTAAAATGAACCTCAATTAACTTAACAATGCTTTGGAATTAACGCAACACATCTAGAGGCTTAGGCTAAAGATGTGTTCAGGTGTCTTTAAACCTAGTGGCGGTCATTTTCACTGAAGGTTGGGTGATTTCTCCTCTTTGATACGATAAGTGCTAGTACAGACTTGTGCTCCCAGTACCATCGCGTATATATTGGGAGACCACAATAGGCTTAAATCCTTTATCCATAGGAAACCAAGTCTTCCACCTTATCGATCGCAATGCACTAAACACAGCATTCAGGAAGATTGACTGCTGTACAATTGTCCTTGGTAATTTCTCTTTAATTTATCACCAAGGTGTATATTGTAGTTTTGTGATTGGTTTGGTAAACTTTTTTGTCTAGATTCTCCAAAGTAGTCACTTTCGTTCCTTTTCGACTCTCTAAAAGAAAAGGTCCATCTGAGCACTTGTCCTTTCAATCTCATTAAAAATCGAAGGTGACTAGAGTCATCTTTAGCTTTTTCTCGACTATTTAAAAATGAAAAAGCAAAGTTGTGTCCAAAGTGTCATTAAAATAACTTGACCGTGAATAACATCCCTATCCCTTAGTTGATCTTAGGTTGAAACATATGGCGACAAATTCGGAGTCCACCAATCAAGGAGTTCCTTTTGATGGAAATATTAGTCCTTTTCCTTCTTTCGGAAGTATTGGTGCAGCATATATGGCTACATTGTCCCTTCCAGGATTTACCATTGGCTTGCCATTATGGTTGTTTTCAACCTCTTTGGTTCAAAATGTCGTGATTTATCCGCAATCAAGTACACCTCCAACTGGACAAAATCAACCTCCAGTTGATCCTAAAGTTGACCCTTTGTCTTCTTCCTCGATTGTTTCTTCCTCCCCTTCTTCCTCTTCACCTGGTGAAAGTATTAGTACTAGTAACTAGGTGGCTAAGAATAATAATAAAGGGAATAAGAAGAAGAAGAAGAAGAAGAAAAGTCAGCAGAGGGGCAACCAAGAAATCATTGCTTTGAATGCAAAATCTAATGAAAAATCGCCTGTAAAGCCTCACAAAATTCGATATCCATGCAAAATTGTACAGGAAACCATCTTCTTCGAAGTTGCCATGATATTCCTCAGATCTTAGAAGAATGGTCCTCTCGCTCACATCATCCTGTGTCATCAACTTATGGAGATCATGTTGGTGACACACCATCAACTAGTGATAGTAAAGTTCATGGAAAGATGGGAAAAGTCAAATTCCATATAGATTATGTGAAGGGAATCACCCCATTCACCTTTGTCCCTATCTGGATGAAGCCAAGAAAGTGTTGAATAACCACCTTGCTTCACTGCAGCGACTTCCATCTGGTTACAAGAAATTTTCCCTAAATCCTTCACTAGTTGATGAATTGACTAACCAAAATCAACCATCGGCTGAAACCACTCTCTGAAAGTGAATCCTATGAGTCTATACCCGATCCAAATCAACAGGTCGAGGTAACAGTTAACCCGGTTTCACCTTCAGTAAATCGTACCTTTTCTGAAGAGAGTGAGCACCATACCACTCAAGTTCTTTTTGTTTCTTCATATTCAAAGGAGCTTGGGGGAAATCACTTGTTCCATCAAGACAGGAGGAAAATCCTCCAGTTCTCGTAACTCAAGTGGTTAATTCTCCTGTTTCTATCGTACCCCTCCAAGTAGTCTAGTCGCTTCCTTTGACTGGAATCGACTAGTAGGATTCCGCCTTCCTTCTTATGTGCCTTCCAGATCATAGTACAGGTTTGTAAAATGATTGTATCTAGCACTATTATAGATGACGGCGCATCAGTGAGTATCCTTTCCTCAAATTCTTGGAAAGTGCTTGGTTCGCCACTGCTTGTGCCTGTTACACAGAATCTGTTGGGTTTTAATAGAGGAACGAGTCGACTATTAGGGATCCTCCCTCAGTTACCTATTACTTTGGGAGGAAAAATCGTTTATCTGAATGTGGTGGTAGTCCCAGACCCATTAGATTACAATTTACTTCTTGGGCGCAACTATGTCTATGGCATGGAAGCTATTGTTTCAACACTCTTTCGAGTGCTTTGTTTCCTGCATGAAGGCAGAATTGTCACCATTGAACAACTTTCATTTCCTGGTACAAATATAGCTCCTAGTCAACCATCGTCCCTAAATAGTCCATTTATACCAATGGTATCATCCCCGCCACGGGTTAATTATGTGGCAACATGTTCCATACCTACATCAACTAACGATCAATTCAGTAATGTTGTACATCATGTACTGGGAGCATTGGAACCAAATCTCTCCTTCATGACCTCTTATGGGTTGTGATCGAAGTTCGATAAAAGTTAGTTGTCTTGTGTCAACCTCGTTAAAAAATGAAACAAGGATCTCCGAGGATGTTTCATTGTCTTGTGTCAACAAAAAATGAAATAAGGGTCTCCGAGGAAAGTTCACTGTTTTATGTCAACTCATTAAAAAATGAAACAAGGGGTCGAGGATAGTTCTTTTACTGTGTCAACCTCGTTAAAAAATGAAATAGGTCTGAGGATGGTTTGTTGTCTTGTGTCAACCTCATTAAAAAATGAAACAAGGAGTATGAGGATAGTTCTTTTACTGTGTCAACCTTGTTAAAAAAATGAAACAACTCCTACGAGGACAGTTCCTGGTCTTATGTCAACCTCGTTAAAAAATGAACAAGGATCTCCAAGGATAGTTCTTTACTGGGTCAACCTCGTTAAAAAATGAAACATGTCTCCAAGGATAGTTCGTTTTCTTGTGTCAACCTCATTAAAAAATGAAACAAGGAATCTGAGCAGAGTTGCGTGTCTTGTGTCAAGCTCATTAAAAAATGAAACAAGGTCCCCTGGAACAAAGTTCCAAGTTGAGTCTTTGATTAGATCTCGTAAAATCCCAGTCGAGTCTTTCACTTGAACTCGTAAAAGAACCTTCATTCCATCCACTTGATAGCCAGAGTAGTCTACTTAAGTGAATGTAATGAAGCTTGGGGGGCATGCACCTAGTGGCAAAGTTAAGTTTCCCTATAGGTTATGTGAAGGGAATCACCCCATTCACCTTTGTCTATCTGGACGAAGCCAAAGAGGTGTTGGATAACTGTCGTGCTTCATCGCAGTGACTTCCATCTAGTCATAGGACACTCTCCCTTTCATCATGTTAGGGGCATGCAAACCATTTTCAGGCATAATTTTTCATTTCGAGCTTGTGTAAAAATGAAACTGAATTCAAGCATAGTTTTTCGTTTCAAGCTTGTGTAAACATCAGCTAACTATCCAAGAAGTCAACTTAGAAACACCCTTTCAGTTCTTTGAAGCTTGCATACATCAATGGCAAGTTTCTCTCTTCCGGTGATAGGTTGACATCAATGGCCTTCGACCGAAAGATTTTGCGTGGTGTTCGACATCGAATCATCTATTCACACCACGGGAAATGTATTGTTGTACCTTGAGGATCATCTTCATTATCAGTGATCCCTCTCGCGTCTGTTAACAACTCACATCATTGGCTGGTAATCAGGCGATGTCTTTCCATGTCCGACCTCAGAACATCTCTTCATGTGGTTTGACTTGTACATCGAGCGAAGATTGAATGACTTTGAAGGCCCTAGATCTAGTTTCATCCATCTGGGTTGAGATATATTAAGGGATAAAAAAACATCAAATGTACAAAGGCTCTACCTAGATGGTCATCCTAATCATGGATATGACTCTATATCTATAGAATCACAGCTCTGTATCTGCAGAAAACTATCTGATCTATGAACATGAAATGAAAATCTATAAAGTTGAGCATGGGAATGCCTCCCTCAGCTAGTTCATGAAAAATCATATTATCATGATGTATTGTATTGTAATTTATGTAGGTCACCTTCCAGTTCGAAACTTCTGATCCTCATGATAAAGCATTTCACCAGACATGAACATTTACGACCTCATGCTTTAGGGGGAAATTGTTATAGACATATTTGGGCACATAAACCCCACATCATATGTTGATGATATCAAGGCTCATCAACCCCTAAAAGAGTTGTTTTATACCCTAAATAAGCTTAGTTATCTGAATGCCTCATTCCCCAAAAGTTCCATCTCAGAAATCATCCAGAAAGTGCCTAAACTGAACCATATCTAAAAGCCTTGTGTTAGGATGAGATGCATCGTAGTTTGGCCCTTTAGTAAGTGCAATGGGCGAGGTTGGACAAAATTCTGAGACAGTATGTGAGTTGGTTGCTCATGGAATCTTCTAGAAACTTCTCTTGTGCCGCTTGCCTCTCTGAATTCACCCAAGGATGACCAAGGGAACTAGGAAACCATCTCCAATTCCCCTCTCTTGTGGAACTAATTTCAACAAATGGAATGGAATTCATCATCCCCATTGATGACTCACCCTCTTGCAATCATCTATAAAAGGATCTCCCATCCAAGAGATCAGAGGGATAAATTGTTGTGAATTGTAAGGAAGTGTTGCTAGTTTCAGTATTGAGGAGAGAGCATTTCATTATTGTTGGTGTGTTCTTGCTAATTCATGAGGTGAAGAAGGATTGAAGCTGGGAAGATGGCACTGGATCAGACAACTAGGTTGTAATTCTCCTTATTATCAATAAAGTTCTTAAAGATTTTTCTCAATTGATTGTGTTAATTGTAAATGCTCTCATATGTTCATTATATCTCTGATTCTATAATGTTTATGTTGTGATAGATCATGATTTTTTGACAGTTCTTTGTTGTTGTAGCTGTGTAGGTACTCTCCAAGCATGTTAAGTATGGGGAGGAGTTACGAGATCAGTCAAAGGAGAGGGAGAGCAAGCAAAAGTTCCAGGTTGGTTCTCTACAATCTTTCTCTTATCTATCATTCATAAGAAAGATCATTGAATTGCTTTTAACTGTTGTTTCTAGGTTAGCTACCAAACCTAGAGGGTTAGTCATTCAACAAAACACTAATTTTCCCAGGAACAACTCCCTCAAGTAATTGCATAATTCTGGAGGGGAACCAGCCTTCCCTCCAAAAACGGCACAATTATTTCTAGCAACCTGCTGGGCTACAGAATTATGCAAATCTACCTGTCACCCTTCACTGGAAAAATTGCACAACTCCTCCCAGCAAGACTGCTCAGCCCAGCAATTGTGCAATTCTAGGCAACAGTCAGTTGCTCAGCCCAGAAATTGTGCAATCTTTTTGGGCAGCTAGCCCAGCTCCCACCCAGGAATGCGCAAATTTTCTCCTCAGTTGAGTAGGTTGTTGCATGGGCCATTGAGTTTACCGATTCCATCCGGGACTGAGAAAACTTGACTTGCATGCATGGATTGTTTTTTTCGGAATAGTAAAAGAAACACACAAAAAGCATCCTTATATTTTAGGGAGCTATTTTTAGTAGCTGGAGGTTACATGCAAAGATCGTTTTAGAATCTTTCCTCCAAGTGTCGCTTTTTCCTAGATTTGTGGCATGCGCATCATGAGCCTCAAACTTATTTATTCGACGCTTTAGAGCTCACTTATTCACATCAATCTTGGAGCTCTGCTATTCCATAGCACATCTAGGAAAATTTGACACATCCAGCTCAGTTATTCATGGGTAGGTCGGCTTAACTTTCCTTTTGCAACATTTCTGTTGCTTTTTGTGTTTTCGCTTGTGTGGGTGTTGTTTGCTTGATTTTTGTGAACGCATGTTGTCGTTTACATGCATACTAGCTTGTATTAGCACCATTTCAGTTTTCGTTAGCATCTCACTCTTGTTGCATGCATAAAACTGTTTTGCATGAACGATCACTGACTCAGCGACTCGCTTCACCCACATGCATGTTGTTCCATTTTCTAAATATTTCATTCACTGTTTGCATTGCACAATCATTCACTCTTGGTTACACTCAGTATCGCCATGCATTCACATTCACATTTGCTTTCAGTTTCCCGTCGACAGGTCTAGGCAGCCTTAACCCAGACTCTGCTTCACCAAGACAACATTGCGCAATCCTGAGAGGGAAGGCTTTGTCTTCCTCTCAGGAAATGATCATTTCTACCCAGTGACTATCCCTAGTCTTGCATTGCACAATTTTGAGGGATAGTGATTGCTGGCCCATAAAATTGCACAATGAAATCACTGGGCCTGCAACCATTTCCAGCTGAACTTGCGCATTACGCAGTTCCAGTAGCCAGCAAGCCAGCCTGGATTGCGCATTGTGCAATTCCAGTAGCTAGCCAGCCTCCTAGGTAGCCCAGACTTCCTTTTACACAGTTCCTACAACCAGTCTCCCAGCCTCCTAGGAAAAATTATGCAATCCTTTCCAGTCAATCCCCGGGTATGTTGCATGTCGTTCCTCAAGTTTGCTTTGGTTTTAGTTGGCATCTTTTTTGACATGCTTATCGCTTTGTCCCTAGATCTAGCAGGTGTTCGTCTTCCTCTTAGCATTTTAGGTTCAATGGCCTCCAAGAGAGCAGTATCAAAGGACACTAATGGAATTGCAACTGGAGCAGCAGTTGAGAAAGTGTCAACAAGTTTACCGATCTATGAAGATACCAAGATGATTATAGAAAACGACATCAAGCTGAAATGGCAAGAGGTCAAGGAAGCATTTGCATGCACGTTTAGGGAAGACCTTGAAGACTGCCAAGTCTTGGTATGCCTCACTGTCCATCACCTTCATAGGGATGTACAATGCATAGAAGCCTCTGCATGTTCTACCGAAGTTTGCCTTGGACAAACTCGTCATGTAGGAAGTAGCATATCACATCTCGGCAAGGTTATCAGCCAGGTTGAACCGGAAGAAGAAGTCACCTTGGCCTGCTCTTCCATTGCGGATCAGGTTTTACAAGATATGAACTTCCAAGCATGTGAATTTCTAAGCAGAACAGATGAAGGAATATCCATTCGATGCCTGAAGTTACAATCTGTATGACCCGCATTGTCTTGTGAACGACCACTGCACAAGAGTATAGTTTCACTAGATCCACGGGGCATGTCATTAGGCAGAGGAATGAATAGCAAAGTAGCATCCCAGAGAGCACCACAAGAAGCAGCGTCAGAGGTAAACATACTGTAGGTTTTAACCCCGTACAGAAATTACCTGCATACGAATTCTAATCACAGGAAAAATAAAAATGCGAGAGCATAACACATAAAACACATATACACAGAGATTTCCCACTGGATCCCAAAACCGGGACTACCAGCTTGATTTTTCAT
>APFE030350795.1:0-23239 GCA_000404065.3 Pinus taeda
TTAATTTCTTCAAACCCTCACTATTTATTTCTAATTTTGGTTACATTTTAATTAATCTCTAGAACCAACAACCATGTCTAGACTGGAGTCTTTGGGTATTAGCCCTCACATTGAGCCTTATCACTTTGTTTGTTCAGGTAAAATAGTATTACACTTGGTTTCTACTGCGAAGTATTTCTACAAACTTTGTTTGTGATTGTTCCCTTCGGAATTAGTATGGAAGATTTGTGTGGTTACCACAATACAATTAGTTCCTTTAAGACTATACTTCATGGTGTATGAAACAATTTCAAGGAAATATATTTAAATTAATATTGTTGAATTTTATTTTATTCCTTTCCTTTCCAGTGAATGTTTTATGTGATTACTGCTACAATGTTGTTTCTCGCTCCCAGTCAAAGTATAAATGGTTCTTGATTACATTTGTTTCTTGGATTTATGGCCTTTCAGTTTAGTACTTGTCACATAGTTTGTTCTCATTCTTTATGTGTAGGGTTGTAAACCCTCCCATCCTTGTTGCTTTTAATTCTATTTACACACCGGTGGCTACTGCCTTTAGAGCACTATAGTTTTGGTTTATTCACAACTTTAATTCTTTATCATATTATCTAATAGCATATAGGTAATTCTAGTCTTAGTACTAGCTTCTTTTCTTGTGAGTATTTGTAAAAGTTCCTTTTTATGCAGAGTTATAAAAAGAATGAATACTTCAAATTGTTTGCTTATTTTCCATCATATACAAACTGATTTATATGTAAATATAGTTATCCATGTTGATACCTCATTTTTTAGGCTACTTTTCTTTAATATAAAATTCTTGATTAGAGCTGACTTCAAAACCTACTGATTCCATTATAGACTTCCTATCCTGAACTCATGATTGTTTTCTGGATTTTCAGTTCGCTGAATTGGCCTAAAATCTAACCTAGTTCATAATTCTCGGTTTACCCTTACAATGCACATCCATTCTTAGGAATTTATCTTTCATGATGAGAAATGAAATGTTATAGTTTGCATTCGTTCAACACGTCTCATACTTCATAAAAATGGTAGCGGAGTACCCCATAAAACAATTTCACATATGAAAGGAAATTGATATACAACAAAGAATATAATTTCACATCAATAGTATTTATATGTTTCTTTAATTGCCTAGAGCCACAAAATCACCAAGAAAGAGAGTGCTCCACCCAACCAATGAGAATGGAAATTATGTCCAAGTCTCCTCCCAAGCTAGTTTCTTCCCAGAAAAATTGTTTGACAGTGACCTAACAAGGTATGTTCAAAGGAATCAAGACTCTACAAGTCTAGCCTAAGAAATCGCAGAGTCACAATTTTGTCTTAGGGTTTCCACTAGCCACCAACTAGCTCAATAATACCCTAACTGGCAGTGTCATGCCTTACCTTCAATAACATCTTGTTTTAGGTTCCAAAGCTTAAAGCTTCAACTCCTCTCTTTGACCTCCTCCAGTGAGGTAACAAGTCTCCAAGGTTTCCTCGAGTTTTCTTCCCTCTCACCCTGTTGGCTTCCTTGTCCCAACTGAGATTATTTATCTATATGGAGAGGAATAATTGTCTGGTAAATGAGACTCTGTTTTAGCACATTTTTCCCGTACTTTTATGGTTGTCCATAACTTGTATTATTGATAATAAGAAAAATAACATTTATGTTTTACCATCCATCCTAGGCCTTTACTTGGCCCATAGTTTTACCATGTCATTTGCAATAAAACAAAACATTTACAACTTTATTGAGGGGTGTTACAACTAATGAGATAACCCATAATGCAAGTCTTCAATCGCCTTCCTAAATCCCACTTGCTTCACACCACACTGAATCTAGACTATGTTACTCGCATGGTATAACACACAAACCCATAATCACCAGATCTCTTATTATGGGGGTTTATGAATGAATGAAGTTTGGCGATCATGTTAAATGTTGTTTCAACCAATGCCTTTATTGGGTAGTGTAATTGAGTTACTAAAGACAACACGATGCCAACACTTCTTCATATGCCTGCTTGCGGAATAATTTCTAGGCCAACCTTTCATATATTCAGACTTATGTTATCCTTTGTTCTCTCTTTGGTATTGTGCACAATAGGCCCTTTTAAAAAATTCATGAAGTTTGAAGCCTTGGGAAACTAGATAAATGGACACTCACTAGTAAGGAAATTGAAACTAACCTATAGTGGAAGGTAGGATTAGATGTTAGAAGAGAGTTAAGAACTTGGCTTCAGACTGCTTTAGGCTATGAATAACTTCTTGTAGAGTGAAAATACGATGCACTTCAAGATGTGAAGACCTTTCCTGTAGAGCGACAATACAATTCAAAAGACACAATGGAATAAAACAATCTAACCAGAAAAGGAAAACCACATCATAACTGGTATACTTGTGGTTTAACGAAATAAATTCCAAGACAAGCTGCAAGATTGGAGTGAAATCACTTCGAGGACAAGCTACAAGACCCGTGAAATCATGATCCATACATATTCAAATACAAGGTACAAACAAAAAATTTGGGACAATTTGGGGTAAAGTAGTTATCAAGATGATATAATCTCTAAAGGTGATGAGACAATGAGGCAGGTGTTGAGGCGGCAGGCGAGGCAAGTGTTGAGGTGGTAGGAAATGCCTGCATAACTTTGTATATACAAAAAAACGTCATATTAAATGTTTCAGACTAATGTTAACTTGAAATTTAGCATTAATTTAAGTTCATAAATG
This sequence comes from Pinus taeda, assembly GCA_000404065.3. NCBI lineage: Eukaryota > Viridiplantae > Streptophyta > Pinopsida > Pinales > Pinaceae > Pinus > Pinus taeda. The sequence continues at coordinate 2,734 of APFE030350795.1, forward strand.
TTTTAAACTCAATTCAATGTTAGTTATCCTAAATTTTAATAAAAATCACAAAAATCATACATCTTGTTGACAATAAGATATCCAAACTAAAACTTTGGGTAAATTTTTGTTTGATAAAATATTTTTGTTAAAACCTGGAATACATTGGCTCGTCTACAACACAGAGTAATAAGTGGAGGATGTGATCTTTTATCATTTTAAGTTGTGAGCGTGAATAAGTCAATGCTCTTGAAACTTTGGGTTGAACTTCATGAGTTACCACATGAAAAGATCCTCATTCTTGGTATGATTTTATTTTAGAGTAGTCCTTAAGTGTAGTTTTTTGGAAAGTTTTATGTTTTATTTTCCGATCTAATTTGTCTAGAATCTGATAGGGATTTGTTGAAATCACAAATTTGACAGGTGAGCTCTTTACAATCGAAGTGCTCCAGGGGTTTTTGAGGGTGTTTAATCCATATATGTAGTAAAAAACTAGTGTAAACAACACAAATCAAGATTTGGCCATAATTTGTTTTCACTAGATTTAGGCCAGAAAATCCGCCAAAAACTCTAAAAAATTGCTCTTAAAAACAACTCATTTTTTTTTTTAATTACACATAAAGTGACAAAGCAACAAAGAGATCCATCACAATGAGAATGATGATAGAATGATTCACTACCATTCATTTTCTCCCTTTTTATAGATATTTGGTAAAAATAGTGACAATAACTAAAATATTAAATATTGACGATGCTCTTGAGAAAGTGAAAGAATACGAATCTGACAAAAAGAAAAAATATAAAATATGTTAAAACAAAAGCATTATATAAAAATATAAAAATATAAAATAAAAATAAAAATAAAAATAAGAATCATGTTAAAAAAAAAAAAGAGTTTACTAACAAGAAAACAAAAACGCAAAGATTGAAAAAAAAAATTAAAGTGGAAAATATAATCCTCATCACCAATTCTAACCTTAATATCAGTAAATATTAAATAAAATGTAGAGTTGTATTTAAATAATTTATAGATATATATCACTCTTTAAATTAAAACATTATTATTACATTTATCTTTCTAAACCTATTTTTTCAATTAATATATTTTTAAACCAAAAATTTACCATAAATTTATCTTGGTTCTATTTAATGATTTAAATTTTTGTAATATTTAAATTATAAATACATAATTTTAAAAATTGTAAAATTTATAATTAAAAATAAGTTGAATTTTTTTGTTTTTTATTGGCTTGATCCACATGGAATTTAAATCTTGAATCTCATAGTTTACATAACACAATTGAGCTACCTCATAGGTGAAACATAAAAATATTTCATTTTAACATGTTTTTTGAATTACTTATTTACCTTTTTCCAATAGTAAAAAATATCTAATTTAATTTTGAATTTGATAAATCATTTCTTTTTAAACATGTGATGTCCTTAATATAAAATATTATTTATATTTTTCATAAATTAATTATTTTAGGATCTTCAAAATTCCTAAGAAAACTAATTATTTTTTTAAATATAAATCATTCACTATAAATTCTATTGGGAACCATCACTCACTATAAATTCTATTGTGAACCATTATGGATTGAGTTTATGCACCCCTCAAACCTTCCCTTTGTAATTACATTGATCCTACCTACACTAGGTGCATGCTTCCTTTTACCCTTGTTGTCAATGATTTCCATTAACGACACCCCTATCTAATTTGATTGCAACAATGTAAGTTTTGAAATGAGAATTATAAATTCAAAACGAGGAATCTAGCCAAAAAAAACCCCAAAAAAAGAAAAGTGTGTATTTTGGAATGACGTTTTATTTTTTTAGGGTTAATTTTCAACATAATTAAAATATGGCAGTAAAACCAATTTTTTTGTGCAAAATATATGAAAAAAAATACACTAATGTTTTTGGTAGAATAACATTTTTCTTTTAGAGGTATAATTTCAACATTTTTAGTAATGGTGTTAAAGATAAAATAATGGGATCCGAAACACATTAAAATTCCAACAATTTTCATCCATGTCGTTAAACATATAATAACATGATACTAAAGATTGCTAAAATTCTAATTGTTTAAAAAAAAAAAAAAACTTTGAACACATTTAAACCATGCCATTATGAACAAATTATATGACTAAATTAATCAAAATATCAATACTTGTAGATTGAATGAAACATAAATTATATCTCTAAGTTATTGTTGCATTGTGGATATTATAAACAAATGAATTCATCATAATTAAAACATATAATTCAACAAACATAAAAATGACTCATAACTTCATTTAACATCATATGGAAATCAAAATTTCTATTCAAGATACCATGCAAACATCAGTTATATAAATTGTCTTATAGAATTATTCAAAATCACTCATATCTTCTTGCACACCATCATAATTCACATCTTCAAATGAATGACTAGATAAAGATGAAGATGTTCCATATTCTTCTCTTTCATCAACTAGTGCCCCATCTGAGTCCACATGCATGCCCACCATTTCAGGTTTCAAAATTCTTCTAGATCTACGACTGAGTTCAACAAACTCCCATCTCAACGTTGTTTCTTCTGGTAGCAACCTCTTCATAATCTCTATCGTCCTGAAGTGAAGAGTTCTTCTCTTTGTTAAATTGAATTCATAAACAAGTATGTCAACATCCTCCAATTTTAAGAGATATGTGCAGTGACAATTTATATTTGTACCCTTTCTTTTTTTGTTTTGCTAAGTAAAGACTGAACTATTGTATTAAAAAAGGGAAAAAAATATTTACAAGAGGTATACACCTCTGAGAGCCATGGATCAGCTCTCTGTCAAGAAATTCTCATTACAACTGATATTTCTGCTTGTAAGAGCCAGAAAAAAAACAAAACCCCAAAAAGAAATGTCTTGAACAGAAATTATCCAACCTGGACCTATTAAACATGACTAAGACAGACCAAAAACCCACTAGTAGGATCAGACCACGAGATCTGAGACAGGGGACCGAGTTTACATAGATGCTAAGCTTCAGAGAATGCAAACTATCGAGCCTGGACTGAACAAAAAAGACAAAAAGGAAGCGGTTCGCCTGAGTACAGGCTTACCCCAGAGAAGTCGGTGGTCATTTGTTGTTGCCCTTCTTCGCCTCAGCTTCGCGAGCCATTACTCTTTGCTTCCGTTCTTCAGCTGCCTGGATCGGGTCTGGCTCCCAAGAAACTTCGACTCCAACAGGGACGTCCGCGATGCTGTCATAACCAGGAGGCAGCTTGAGATAAAGTTTATAGTCTAGCGAGTCTTCCTCTTCCTCAATTTTCAAGCCACTGCCAGGGGAATCCGTCTGAGTCTTCATAGTTCCTTCAGCCGAGGTCATTGGTGCTTTGCGTTTGAGGCTGCGAAGTTCTTTGGCAGCTTCCGCCTGCTCTGCCGAGTAAACTTCAGTGCTATCTCCCTCCATTTGGCTCTGAACCTCTGGATTGTAGGAGGTGTCCTGAGCCTTGGAAGAATTATCTGAGGTGGTGGGCATTTTCTCCCCTGAATCATGATTGCTACTGTCCTCCGCCTCATCCTCCTCGTCGAAGATGACTGTAATGCGGGCTCTGACCACTGGTTTGTTTGTCCGGCGATGGTAGCAAAGAGTAGCAATTTGAACAACGTTATCCAAATCCTCGGAAGGCGTTGAGGCACCAGAGGGAGGCGAAGCGCACGCTAAGGGAGAAATCCTCTTCGGGCTGGTCTGTCTTCTCTGTTTTGTGCCGCTGGACTGACTTGAGTGACCTCCCCTGCGAGGCGTCTTATACCCACCGCGAGGAGCCATGAGGAGCGTAATGAGCTCTACACAACTGAGCAAACAGAAATTGACTGATCTATACCTGCGACGAGTCCTGCAAATACCGTTATGGATAATCCCCTGCACATTCGTCTGAACTGAGTGCACAATCCTGAACACTGGGCGAGAGATGTCGACGCGGATGGGAATTCCGCTTGCAGAGTTTCCCGTAACAATTCCCTGAACCATCGCAGAATTAAAACCGGAGCCGGCTCGCATACCTGAACCACAGTTTGTTTGCGCCATGATAAATGCTCTGGCAGCAGAACCTCGATAATACTCCTGTCTTGAAGGGCCTTTAATGCCCCTGAATGTACTGGCACCCAGAACCTGATCAAAAACATGGAGACCACCTGGCGAGAGCGTGAGGCCATGTGGCTTGAGCGTGGGGTGTAATGGCATTTCAAATCAAGCCTTAACACCCGCATCCGGGTGGTCTTGAACCTGCCTCTGAACATCTTTTTTTGAGATTTCCTGGAAGGTGTACCATGCATTCATTGGTACATTGCCTTGGAGGGATCCTTCAAAATGGTTTTTTCCTCTTTCTGCTCCTATGTTAGCTAAGAAATCTGCTAATTTATTTCCTTCGCGTCTGATATGATTGAATGTTGCAGCTTTGTTATCCCTTAGCCAGAACTGAAGTAGCTCCAGCCTTGCTACCATTCTCCAGCTTCTACTAACCTTCTGTGCCTCTGTGCCTTGTTGAATCTTAATGGCCATGTTGATTAAGATTTGAGAGTCTCCCTCCACAATTAGGGGAAAGAAGTTATCCTTTTGAGCAATGTTGATTCCTTTCCATAATCCTTCGAGTTCAGCGACGTTGTTTGTATTCCAGCCAATGGAGCCAAAGAAGACTTTAAGCACTTGTCCATTGTGATCTCTGATAACTCCACCATATCCTGTAGCTCCCGGATTGCCCTTGGAAGCCCCATCAAAGTTGAGCATAAATGAATTGGGAGGCGGAGGGGTCCAGTGAGAGGGAGTATCCTTCTGTTTATTAATACTTCTTGTAAGGAAGTTGGTTGAGCTTAAATGAATTTGCCAATTATTCCAAATTGCCTGTTCCTTGTTGTTGGAAGGGAAATCCTCCTGTGACCAGCTTTTGATAGATAGAGTTTCCTGTATATTCATGACTATAGTCTGCCAAACTTGCTGCACATCCATTGAGTGGTCTTTGAAGATTCTGCGGTTTCTCTCTTTCCAGAGATTCCACATAACAATTCCGGGAATTATTTGCCATAGCGAATTTAGGATGCTGCTTTGAAACGGGTGCTGAGGCCAGTTTCGTAAAGTATTATTTACATTTCCTATCTCGCGTCCTTCCTTTTGGCAGCGAAAGGTGACTTTCTCCCACATTTGCCTGCTAAGAGGGCATAGTTGCGTAAGGTGCACAGCTGTTTCCTCCTCCATTTTGCAGTTGAAGCATATTGAGGGTCCTTCGAATTTTCTTTTTCTGAGATTATCCCAGGTGAGTATCCTGTTGTGGGAGAGTAGCCAGAGGAATGTAGATATTTTTGGCCAGATCGGGGGGTTCCATATTTTTTCCCAAAGTTTGTCCTTGATGAGCTGATCTTTGATAATAATGTGGTAAGCTTCTTTGGTCGTGTAGGTTCCTTTCTCTTCATAACCCCACCTTAATTTGTCCTGCTCGGTCGATTTAAGAATTTGTCTCTTTTGGAGCTCTTCAGCAAGGGAATGTTGGGCATCTTCTGAACTGTTTGGGATCAACTCTTGGGTTTTTCTCCAAATCCTATGATCTGAGTCTCCATGATCATGCCAGAATTGGTTTACCTTTTCCTGTTGGTGCATTTGGTGAGCAGGAATTCCTTGAATGACGTTGGCTAGGCGTGGGGATTGTTGCCAAGAATCCATCCAAAAACGCGCAATGCTACCGTCCTTCACTTCCCAGAAACTATGACTTTGTATAAGATTTCTGTGCATTATCGCAGAACCCCAGATAATTGAGCCTTTGCTAGTTTCTGTCATTCTTATACGTTCCTCAAGAGGTAGGTTGCTGGTATATTTAGCAGACCAGAATTTTGCCCATAATGTTTCTGGGAACGCTAGCCATTTCCACCAAATTTTTGCTCCCATGATCGCATTGCTGTGTTCAGGATCTCTGAGGCCAATTCCTCCCACTTTCTTAGGGAGGCATGCTTTTTCCCATTTAATTAACGCCCATTTCCTATTGTGACCAGAGATGCCCCACAAGAAGTTACGTTGCAGCTTCTTGATGGCTTTTAGAACCCACTTTGGCGCTGCCAGAATAGAAAATAAGTAAAGAGGCATGGATTGTAAAACAACTTTAATGAGCACAAGTCTGCTTGCCATGTTTAGGGAGCGGTGAGTCCAGAGCAGAAGCCTGGTTTCCAGCTTGTCCAAAAGGATTGTCCAGGAAGAATGTTTCCTAGCTGACTCAATGAGAGGGGCGCCAAGGTAAGTGGATGGTAAGGAAGCAATGGAGAATCCCAAGATTCACGCTATGGATCGCTGTGTGGTCGGGTGGGTGTTAAAAAAGAAGATCTGAGACTTGATTCTATTGATGCAAGCACCTGAAGCAGTAGAGAAAATGTTAAGCAGAGAGTTGAGAGCTCGAGCTTCTTGAACAGAGGAGTGGCCAAAGATCATATTGTCATCTACGAATTGCTGATGAGAGACAGTGGGCGCACCATGGAGAGAGATGCCTTTGAGAGCATTGGACTGAAGAGCAGCATGAAGGCTTCTTCCCAGACCTTCCGCCATAATTATAAACAAGAAGGGAGACAGGGGGTCGCCTTGCCTCAATCCTCGTGAGGGGCGGAAAGTGGCAGAAGGAATCCCATTGATCAGAATGGAGAAGAAGGAGGAAGAGACCATATTCATGATCCATTGGATCCAAGGATGTGCAAAACCAAAAGCACTCAAAATTTTTTCCATATAATCCCAGCTTATGCTATCAAAAGCTTTGGAAAGATCAATTTTTAGAAGCATACCTGGTTTTTTTGCGAGCTTTAGAGAATGTATGATTTCATGCGAAAGAATTATTCCATCAGTGATTTGCCTTCCTTCAACATACCCTGATTGCTCCGGGGAGATGATGCCTGGCAATATTGGTTTTAGTCTTACAGCCACAACTTTAGAGACAATCTTGTAGATAATATTACATAGGGCAATGGGCCTGAATTTGTCTGGGGTGCTGGAGTTTTCCGATTTAGGGATTAAGGCTATAAAGGTGGCATTGAGACCTGGATACATCCATCGTAGGCTTTGAGACTCTTCTACCACTTGCCAAACCTCCCATTTAATTAGTTCCCAGAAGTGATGAAAGAAGTTTGAAGAAAAACCATCGGGACCTGGAGCTTTACCAGCTTTTAAAGATTTTGCAGCGGATTCCACCTCCTGTAAACTGATGGGTTTAAGAAGCAGGGTGTTTTGTTCCTCAGACACTAGGCGCGGTATATTCCTGGTTATGTTGTTTATGGCCTCATCTCTGTTGATATTTGGCTCTTGGCACATTTCTTTGAAATAATTGAGGAATTCCTTTTCTATATCCTCCTGGGTCTCCAGTTTGTCGCCTTGAGCGTTTATAACCTGAGAGATTTGATTGTGCATTCTTCGTTGCACTGTGGTTCTATGGAAGAACTTGGTATTCTTCTCACCTTCCTTCAGCCATCGGATGCGGGATTTTTGTCTCCATAGAACTTCCTCTTGTTGCTCTCGTTCCTGTAATTTACTTTCCAGTTCTTGTTCCTTGTGCGCCAGCTCCTCTGTCCGTCCTTCTAAGATTAATCTTTGTTGAATGGATTTGAGATCTTGAAGGATCGATTCCTTTTCCTTAAAGATGTTGCCAAAGTTTTCCTTATTCCATTTCTTGATTTCTCCTTTTGAGAACTTCAATTTCTTTTGAAATCTGGCCATTTTGGATTGCTCTATAGGGTTGCTGTTTTGCCAAGTTGTAGTTATGAAATCCTTGAATTCAGGATGTGAGAGCCAGAATGCTTCAAATCTGAAAGGTTTTTTGCTGTTGCTGCCCAGTCTCTTCCAATTCATTTCTATGGGCCAATGATCTGAACCTGAGAAAGGGATGATGTGTGCTGTAAATTCGCCTCCCACATGGATAGCATTGTCAGAGATCAAGAACCTGTCCAGACGCGATGCAATCTGCATGGGAATAATCCTTTTGTTCGTCCAAGTATAAAGGCCATTAGCTGTAGGAAGGTCTATAAGCCAGTTGCTCTGAATGAAGTCCTTTAGAAGTGATCCATCTTTGTTGGGTCTGCAACGTCCTCCTATCTTTTCCTCTGAGTTAGCTATCATGTTAAAGTCACCTCCTGTTACCCACAACGGATGTAATCTGTCCTGATTGAGCCTTGCTATTGAATGTAGAATTGCTGCTTTCTGCTGCGTTTCTTGGGGAAAATAGACATTCGTTAAATGTCCATGAATGTTGGTACCTATGAGATGAAAACAGGCCTGAATGAAGCTTTTATTAGCATGAATATTAGTTAACTGAATCTTTCTGGCATCCCATAGAATTGCAAGTCCTCCTGAGGCTCCTTGCGCTTCCACTGCTGTTACTTGGCCTCCCGCCCATGCTTTAGCCGCTGCTCTTTCTATAAAGTTTAGAGAGCATTTAGTTTCTTGAAGAAATAAGATTGCTGGTTGTTCTTCCATGATCAAGTTTTTTAGGAGTTTACTTTTCCTGGGGCTATTGAGCCCTCTTATGTTCCAAGAGATTAACTTCATTGGGAGGGGTTGAAGTTGGTGTTGAAGTACTTAGTGAGTTTGGCATATCTGCCAGACCCCACTAGAATTGCTCCAAGCTTGATAGTTCTTTCCAACTCTGTTTTCCTGCCTCTTTTTTTACTGTCTTTAAAAGCAAATTTTCCATCCCATTTGCTTCCAGTTTGTATTCCAAGGGAGTACTTCTTTTGTGCCTTGCTTAATATTTCCACCAAATTGTCAACTTGTGTTTCTTGGATTTTTTCAAAGTTCCCTAGTTTGCAAGCTTGTTCCATTCCTATGAGATCCAGTTGCCCAATATCAATTGTATCACTGTCATCTTCCATGGGTTGAGTTTCTTGCGAATGTTCTTCTACCTCCTTCCCTTTGTCTTTACTCTGCAAAGGTTTGTCGATATCCATGTCTGGGCTGCTTCCGGGATCGGAGATCTGTGGATTTTTTTCACTTTGCTGAGACGGGCTTGATTTCTCCGGCGCTGATGTCTCGTGAGTTGTCTTTTCCTTGCTGAGTTCATCTGGCGATGTCATTTTTGCTAGCGCTTCAAAACTATTGCTGGTAGAAGGGTTTTGGTTCTCCCCTGGTGAAGATTTTGGAGGAGCATTCGGCTTCTTGTTGCTTCGTCTGCGGTTGGTCACTTTAGTGAAGCCATTCTGTTGTTGGGATTCGGGATTCAGTGGTGTTGCTTCTTTCTTATTCAGGGGACAATCTCAGAATAAATGGCCAATCGCATGACATTTTCTGCATCGAAAGGGTACTTGTTCATAATCAATCACTTGGACCCAGTCATGATCCTCATGGAAAAGTCTGACAGTGTCCGGCAGAGGTTGCTTTAGATCCATGTAAACACAGATCCGAGCGTAGGAGACAAATGTGGTGGGTTTCACCGTTTTTGTTTCTTCAGCAACTTTAATGAAATCTCCTATCATTGATCCAATGGACTTTAGAGAATCTTCATCCCAATATTCCCATGGCAACGAGTAGAGACGGATCCATACCGGCACATAGCTAAGGTCTTCATTATCTGGATTGAAACGTGCTACCCATTCTCTGAGATAGAGCCCAGCTGAGTTGAAAAAGTAAGGCCCTCCATCAAATACTCTATTTCTATCTTCCAAGCAGTTGAAAATAGCTGTAAAGAAACCTTTGGGCCCTAGGAGAAGGGTTATTTCTCCCTTTGGCTTCCATTTATGATTTATCCAACCTCTTAGAGCTCTTTCGTTTGGCCAGAAGCCCAGAAATTTCCCTATGAGCGTATGATCATGCATGTATTGTATTCTTCCATTTATTCTTTCACTAGGCAGTTCAACTTCTGGCCTATGAGTGGCAACGGGTTTACAGGTGGACGAACTAACCTTTTGATTTTCATTTGAGCCTTGAGGATCGGCGTCTGTCTGTGGTTCCTGTGCGGATTTTCCTTGATTGGCTGAGTCTGGATTTGCATTACCTTCTGGTCCTTGCTGGCTTCCATCGACGGGCTGAAGCACTGCCCCATCCCCCTGTGGGGGTATCATTGGGACCGCCTGATCTGCCTATGTCCTGGAGTACTGGCAGCGGTGAACGGTTCTGAAGATGCAGAGCAAGAGCTCTGCCGCCGCAGGCTTCCTGCCAGGAGAAACCCTAACTCTTCAAATCGCCTACGCGCGCTCTCATCCTTCCGTCCGCTTCCTGTCCCATGATTTGTACCCTTTCTTTATCTCTTTCCGCCAATTTTTTTTTTATCAACTACCATCTCTGGCTTGTACACACCATTGAATGGGTGTGTATTTGTGGCATACCAATGTACTTCAACACCTGCAACACCTTCATTTTTGTAATGACCTTTATAACCTTAGTAACCTAGAATTGATAGTCATTGGCATATCCATCTTCTAGCACTGCGATCATGCAACCCTCCTTAATATCATGTACTGAATCCTTGTAAAGGTCTTCCATGGCTTCACATTATGCGCAAGATCTTTTGGAACCAATATACACTTCTCTTTCCTCTACTTGTGAAGAATTAATAATACCTTGAGATTGTTGTTGTTCAACAATGTTTCTTTCCTCAGGTTCATTTGACACATTTTGTGGCCAAATAAATGGAGTTTTCAAAGGTATATCTTCATTTTTTGTTCTTGAAATGATATCATTATGATTACTGAGAAAAGACTCCCACCAAAATGAATCAACAATATCAAAACACTCATATGTATATCTAATATCTTTTTTAATTTCTTCCAGGGAATAAGAATAATTTATATCTCTTTTCTGCCTGCGTGCATTATGAACTTCTGAAATTGATTGTAATAACAATAGATTTGACGCAAATATTGGATGATTTGGAATGAAATTAAAAAATTCCAAACCTGATGATGATGCCGATTTTGCAGTTGTTGAATACTTATTGCCCCATATTAATGTTTTCCCATCAATTTTTTTGATACGAAATTGATATTGGAAGCTAATGTCATTAAGTTTTTAAATGCATTTTTCCTCACCATGCAATCCCGCAATAAACCTTTGCATGTCAATCGTTTCTTCCAACACATGAAAAATAGGCTCTGACATGTATGTTTTATTAATACATTCAATTAATGATGGAAAGCTCCCAACATCCTTCCTCCTCAATGTGACTGAAAAACGACTGAACATATGATCAATATGGTCATGAGTGTGACCAACAAGAAGGAAACCCACCTTTACCTTATGAAAAAATCTCAATTCAACAAACATATTTAGATATCCAAAAACAATTTGAATTTTGTTTTCACGACAAGTGTTGTCCAATTGTAGATACAAAACTTTAGGAAGATTACCAAACCAATGAGAAAGCACATCATGAATTATGGTTGTTGTCATATTTGCATCATTATGAATATTTGGAGCTCTAAAGTATACCCTTGGCAACATTTTCCCATTGAAGACCATACAACCGACCAAGTGAAACTAAATAAAATTTTCCTCCTATAAATTTTTGGCCGTGTGAACAAAATATGGTAGAAGTGTTTTCTTCTGGTCCATACCATCAATTATCAAACCCAAATATTTATTTGGATTATCATAACACTTCTTTCGATGCTTGTACAACTTTTTCCTTTCACTTGTTTTTTGGTCGCGATGCTCTTGAAGTGATTTGATAATGGAATCTACACATAACATAAAAGAAAGCCATTAATAAATACATTTTCATAGTTGATGACTATAAAATTTTAAAAAATATTGTTATGAATGCTTACCTCTTTCTGCCCCTTGACATTTATCCCTTTTTTTTATTTAAGAGAAGCACATGTACTGAAAACCCTCATCCTTTTCTTCTTAGGAATATGGACATTGTTGAATTCTTTCTTCCATATATTCACAAAATATTGACATGTGATAAATTGACCATTTCCTTCAACACCTTCTGCATATTCTTTATAAGTTGTAGATTTCTCGTCTTGAGAAATTATCTAAAATATGTATTGTGTCTCTATTTGGAACACAGTCTCCATGCTTTGAAAAATAAGTCTTTCATCCATGACATTGTAGTATTTGATAATGGCCCAAACTGTCATTTATGACGTACTTCTGAATAAAATGTGGGATCCTTTTCGAAAACTTCTTGGATTCTTGACATATGAAAATTACCAATTGAATGAAACATTTTGAAAGCCTTTCTATAGATAAATAAAGACCCAATATGATAATCATAACATGACAATGTAGATTGTGTGCACCCCACTAAATATGAATTTTGCATGCTTTTATTCATTGACAAATATCTCTTCCTTTTCTCCAATGAAAAAGTGAAATCCATATGTTTCAAGCATCCTTTTGACAACATTCACTTGAAATGAGAGACTGATAGAACTTCTTCTCGTGATATATTCTGCTCTACCCCTTGTATAACTAGAACATCTTGGATTGATGCGAAAAGGTCTTCTCCTACTCCTCGACACAATATTTGCTGGAAACGTTTCCATCATTGAATCATCATCATCTTTATAAGCATTTTCATCATCATTAGGAGGAATATTATCCTCACTATGATCGTCTGTGCTTTTGAAATACCTACTTGGAGGATATATTCATCTTTCCCTTCGTTAATGTTATCCTCACAGTCCTTAGAATTAGGACTAAATGGAGAATTTGACTCTCTATTTATTGGATATTCTTCGTCACGTGCATTGCTAGTGCTACTTTCATATTCCTTAGGATTAGGACTATGCGGAAAATGTGACTCTTTATTTACTAGACATTCTTCATCCTACCCTTCGTCATTGTTGCTCTCATAGTCCTTAGAATTAGTACTAAGTGGAAAATGTGACTGTCTATTTACTGAAAATCTTGCACTTCGTCACTACTGCTCTCATAGTCCTTACGATTAGGACTAAGTGGAAAATGTGACTCTCTATTTATTGGAAATTCATCATCCCGTGTCTCTACTGCTCTCATAGTCCTTAGGATTAGGACGAGGTGGAAAATGTGACTCTTGATTTATTAGAAATTCTCCATCCTGGCCTTCATCATTGCTTCTCTCATAATTCTTAAGATTAGTACTAAGTGGAAAATGTGACTCTCGATTTATTGGAAATTGTTCATCCTGGACTTCATCACTGTTGTTCTCCTAGTCCATAGGATTAGGACTAAGTGGAAACTATGACTCTCGATTTATTGGAAATTCTTCATCCTGGCCTTCATCATTGTTGCTCTCGTAGTCCATAGGATTAGGACTAACTGGAAACCATGACTCTCTATTTATTTGAAAATTTTCATCCTACTCTTCATCAACGTTGATATCATAGTCCATAGGACTAGGACTAAGTGGAAACCATGACTCTCTATTTATTTGAAATTATTCTTCCTGCCCTTCATCAGTGCTACTCTCGTAGTCCTTAGGATTGGGACTAAGTGGAATATTTGACTCTCTATTCGTAGTGAAAGAATTTTCGTTATATTCATCAATATGAATAGAGTTGTTACATGACGAAGATGTTAATGCTTCATAAAGTGAATCTTTACTATTAGGAGAATCCATGGCTTTCAAGCAAAAGGGGTTGAATGATACAAATGCTCTCTCTCATAATGATAATATATATCTTAAAGAATGGAAATTTCCCTCCAAAAATTTTTGCTGAAAATTTTCCCTCCAAAAATTTCATTTGATGTATTTCCCTATAAAATTTTATTCTATAATTTATTGAAAATTTATACTAAAATTTTCTCTTCAAAATTAATCTTTAAATATTTTTTTTAAACTAAATCTTTTACCTAAATTAATCTTTTACTTAAACTATATAGCATTTACAAGACAATTGATTTATTTATTTTTATTTTTATTATATCTTCTATCCCACATTTAACATAAATTACTATATCGCCATAACGCGATTTATATATTAAGTTTTTATAATAAAAAAAATTAATACCACATTCAAGAAGTGATAAAACAATTCCGTAATTTCTGATATATAATAAATTTCATTATCATTATTTCTCACATAACATCAAGACTTCTCAAGGTTTCGTTAAAAGACTTAGTGCGATTTTGTGGAGCATCTACATTGTCATCGACAACACATTCAATGAGAGATTATCGCATTTGAAAGGTTAGTTTCCCTTTTACTGAGTGTGGGTCTTAAACTCCCATAGATTTACTAGTAGTTATTTGTCATTTGGGTTGTTATATTCACACAAGATACTAGACAAAAGACATATTCTAGTAAAAAAAATTAACATTTAATTGATGAAATTTAGATTCCTTTTAAAAATTAAAAATTCACATGAGCCAGGCTTATCCGATAGCCCCTTGGTAGGAAACGGGCCACTATGTCACTGCTGGGCGTGGTGGGCATGCCCGCCCAACGCTTGTTGTGCCATGGGCGGGCACACTTGTCCACAGGCACAGGCAACTGTGCTTGTGGCTAGGTGCGCCAAACTACAGGTGTGCCTGCGCGTGGCACAATGTGCGTGCTGCCTATGCCTGTGGGCAAGAGCACCAGTCTGTGGGCATGTCTGTCCATAGCACAACAGGTGTGCAACACGCCCATTGTGCCGTGGGTGGGAACACTCACGGTTAGGGAAAAATGACCCTTTTTCTTGTCGGGGGCCGATTCAAGGGACTGATTCCTAGAATCGACCCCTTGGCCTACCGAGGGCTGATTCTAGGAATTGGCCTTCGATAGGCCAGTGGGCCATTTTTCCCCGGGCGGGTACATGCACAGCTGGGCGCGCCCGTCCACAGGCACAATTTCTTGTGCCTGTTGATGAGACTCATCAATAGGTAAATTATATGGGCCTTAATGCCACTCTCCAGCTTATTGAAATCAACTTTTCTCACATTTCTTTACATATTTTATTATATTTTTCTTAGTGAGAAGGGTAAAGGTGAGATGTTATGTCATGTGGCCTAATGTGCATTAATTGCAGGATTTGAAGCAGTTTTGGGCTAATTTAAGTGCATGAACTCGAAGTAGATAAGCAAGAGCGATTTTAGGAGATTGGGTCTCCCTCCTTAACTCCTCAATCACTCGAAGATTCCTCCACGAGATCTCATTAGCTCGGAGTTACAAACAACCAAGCCCACTGAGTTCATTGGCAACCAAGCCAGTGATAGTTGAAGACAAGTCAAGCTCGAGTTTGGGAGCCAAGCCTCCCTAAATCTAAGGAAGTTGTTGGTAGCTTCAGTTGTATAAATAATAAGGCCTAGGGCCTCATTATGATTCGACTTTTTATTGTAGCCAAGAGGCAATTTCGAGCTAAGATATTGTGATTGTTATTCTCATGTTATTTTTGATGTTTTGATTAAATGAAAAGGGTTTCTTTGATCCAACACTGAGTTGACTCAGAGAGTTGAAGCTCTTGGGTTAGGGCCCAACCCTGGTAGCATAGGTTCCTCTTTTTGTACATGTATTCTTAGATTAGAATCATAGATTAGCTGCTAAATTTATCTCTGTTTTGTTTAATTTACAAGTCTTTGAATGATTGTTAGTTTTTCTTCCATTAGTTGGAGAAGTAGGTCAGTGTTACACTAATGAAAGAAAAGACTTCAGAAAATCTTGTGACAGTGGCCTCATCCTCATATCCCTCATGGGATCATGGTTTGAGGGCCCCACTCTCACAACCCGAGAAAACAAATTTATCTTTTGGTTATTACACAACTTAGGATTTCTTGTTGAGTAGTGCATTATTGATGATTTTTTAGTAGCACCTGCAATTTTCATTTTGGTTTCTTGAGTTTGCTTTAGATTAGAAAGCATTCCATTTCATAGATTTAAGCCATTAGCCATCAATAAATCAGTTTCTCAAATTCAAATTATATTTTCCACATTTACATAAAGTTATGCATGAATGAAGAAAATAATATGTGTTGTTGTAGGAGTTGTTGATCTGAGGCAAAGAACTCATTCCACTAGCCTCATCTAAGTCTTCTCCTCCTCTCACCAAATCCTACCAATCAACTAATTCAAATTTCTGTTTTGTAGCCACCGTGGACAACCACCTTGAGAAAATCAAACCATCCTAAAGTGTTGGGCTAATCCTTGGGTAGTGTGAGCCTTCCCCATACCTTAGTCCACCATCATACATATTACCAACAGTTTATTTCACCTTCCCTACCTTCTTACAACTTTAAGCTAAGTTTCTTGTAGTAAACTAGGACATCTTGTAGTGCTACAAGAAATCCTATAGCAACTACAAGAAACCCTGTAGCAGACTGCTTTAGATTGTTTTGGGCAGAAATTATGATCAAAGCCTAGGGTAGGCCTTCAAATTAACCTCCATACCCCTAAATTCCATTTTGGACCAGCTTTCCCATACCTTCCTCCCCTGCAAAAGATCAACTTGTTAGAATTTACAATTTTAAATTGAAACCAAAAGACTCTTTTCTGTAATATTTAGCTAGTGCATGCACACATCAGTCATAGCAATATTAGGATAATTTCCATGATTACTTAGTCCAAATAACTAGATGATAGAATGCAAGGTTAAATTAGGTCTCTTCTACAAGTAGTGTGTGTTAATTCTTAGCTAGGAAATTTCATGTCATTTCATAACACTTTATATTCAACACTTTCATTTCTTTAACATAGGCAAGCATTTATTTTCTACATTAAAGATAAATTTACATTCATTGTCAGTAGTTAGCCTCCTTCTAGTCAATAGAAGACTGTTTTGAAAAACCCTAGTCGTCTATCAACCCAGTTGAGAAGTGACCACAGTAGAATGTTGCATATGTTGTGCATATAGCACTGACACCTCCAAGTTTGTATGAACCTCGAGTTGATAAAGTAAAGTTGGTCACCCTAGGAGTTGCAACATCCTTGCTACAATACTAGGGCTCATCACCTGTGCGAGGGTGTGTCCGAGGCAAAATGCACTAGCAGGCCAGGGGACCAATTCTGAGAATCAGCCCCTGGCATGCCAAGGGGTCGATTCTTGGAATCACCCCTCGAGCCAAGGGGCCATTTTTCTATGGGCCATAACATTTTGAATAATTATTGAAAGTATTTTCTTATTAATAAAAAAAGGGGAAATTAATGTTTAAGGAAACTATGCACTCAAAAAAGACACTCGAGGATAAGATTGTTAATTCTTCATGATTAGAATCTTCAAAGATTCTAGATAAGGTTAAGGAAGGGAGATAAAATCCCTTATAAAAAGCTTAGCTAGAGAAAAGGGCTAAGACTGGTTGCCTTTAAAGCACCGTGGGAGAGAAATGTGGGCTTTAAAAGAAAAAGCCTAGGAAATAAAGCAATAAAAGCTACAAAAGAGGGATATCGCTGAATTGGAAATAATATCACGAAGAAGGGTAATAAGTACCCAAAGGGAGAATCAATGAGGTTGGTTATTCTTTGGAAAAAACAATCAAGCTTGGGGGAGAACTGGAGGCAGTTCATGTTGGGAGGAAAATGTCTTTCTGGTGCAGGGTTATGGTCAGCCGGATAATTCAAGTCTCTGGTTTGGCCTATGCTAATTATGATTATGCATTAATTAATGTAGATGAATATGCTGATTATGATTATGCAATAATTGATGTAGATGACTATGATGATTATGGTTATGCATTAATTGTTGTAGATGCATATGATTTAAAGTTGTGATTTTATTGGAGAAAGTAATTTACTGTTCTTGATATATATATTTCTTTCTATTGCTGGAAGTTATATATGTATAAATTGTTTTAAGAAAAATATGAAATTTGCTGGTTCAAAAGATTAGGATTAAGATCTCTAGGCTCCACCAAAAGTGGTGGGATACTGTGAAAATTGAAGGAAAACATTGTTGCAATTCTAGTTACGTGGATACTCAAAAATTAGATTACAACTACTTGATAACAAAATCACAATGTTGTTAGAATTTCTGTTGTGCATATAGAGTTAGGTTACAAGACATGATCGAGCTATGGTATGATCAAATAGACTGTGGGTATGATCACCCAAATGTGCAACAGAAGGGAAATGAGAATACCAAAGGGATCACAACAAATATAGTTAGACTAAGTATATCATAGTGTTGTGAAAGCATTTATCACATTTATAGCTCAGCAAACGAGAGGGCCAGGAGATTATGAATTGGTTTACCACTAAATAGCAGTAAAAACCCATATACTCTCATTGTAGCTTCTTATCATATAATGAGAACATATTTGTGAGGAAATGGAGGATTTCTTAATCCAGAATAGTATGTAATAAAACTACAGGATTGACAAATATACTAGTAGATGGTAAACTTCAAGAAAGTAGCCAACACCATGTATATGAAGTAAATGAGAAGTTGTACATTAAAACTACCTTGAGATTATGGGTAGATGTATATATACCAAGCGCGCGCATTCTCTGCGCTAGCGGCTAGAACCAATACGTATTTAATTTAAATGTTAAGTTACAGGCAACAATACACTTACAATGATACCCACAAAATTAAGTATGAGGTCTATAAGAAATGAAAATCTTAACAACATAAAGACAAATTTATGCATGCAATAGACAAACAAAGGAGTAACTATGAATACAAGCATAGGAACATGATTGGACTGCATAGAGAATGACATAAAAATATCTGTAAGCGTAGAATGAAAGTAACTAGAATTACATAGTTAAGTTGTTTAATGTATTGAGCAAATACCATTGAAAAATAGTAACTATTAAACAATCAACTTAAGAAAATCTCAGTGCAACAGGAACCATAAAGTAAAAAAGGCACTCAGGAAGAAACCTTAAAATATCATAAACAATTATCAAGTGTGATATAAACAGAGTTTTGGCATGATCACAATAGTTTTCCATTTGAAGTTGTTAATACAATATTCAAAATGAAACTCCTACGGTAGATGTAGGCCTATTTAGTATTACAAGAGAAAAATAAAATAGGAGATTTTACAGTGTAACTCTCAAGTAACTTTTACAAAGAAGAACCAATTCCAATGTCTCTGTATAACAGTTAAATATCCTCCTAATAAACTCCATAAGCTATGGGACAACTAATATCCCTACTTAGTAGTAGAAGAGTTGATCTTCCAAGTAGAAGTGGGGGAGTAGCTCAAGGTGGGTATTATGAATCTAGTCACCATTTGATGTCGGAGTCGGGTTTGGCCCATGAAAGAAATACTCAAAATACTCGAACCACTTAAACCCACCTATAGGGCCATGAAAACACATGTATGAGGAGAGAAAATCTGAGAGCTCAATACACCCAGATGGTACAAGCATCTCTTTCTTATAATTTGATAGTAGAAAAAGAAAACGAAAACCCAACAAAAATACCAAAGGATGGGAGAAACAAATCCCTGACGCACAACACAAAAATTGGTCACATGCATTCTCAAAGAGAAGACAAGAAAGAACTGTGAAAGAAAAATTTGGTGAAGTGTATCAACCCCCAAGATAAGGGATTTGGAAAAAAAATCCCCAATAGATAGTCCCGTAAACATACATTTATCAAATTCCAAGTGATATAGAGTCATGCCTAACCCTCCTATCCTAGAAAACTAAGCAGTCATCAGCAAGATAAACCCAAGGGCAGTATCACCGAATTTGAAGGCAAAACAAACCCAAAAATAATACAAGACAACCTGGTACTTCGACGACTCAAAGGTCATTAACTACATACACTCTCACAACATGTATAACATAATCGAATAAGAACAAGTAAAAGTCTCTCTTACCATTTGGGGGTTACGGAAAACCATACTTGTAATAAAAGAGCAATTGAGGAAACGTGGCACATTATTCCGCAGCCATATCCTGGCAATTTCCATTTCTCTATGTCTCGCACATGGAATTGTAAAGAAGATGTTAGCAATCAAGCCAATTCTTTTCAAATTGCAAGACAAAAGTAACATGGGACTGAGGGCAGAATCCTAGATTTGTAGACCTCAGGGTTGTTGAAGGGGAAGTTATGACTGAAAACATCCTCTAACCCTACAAATTCTTGAACTAGGTTAACGGTGCCATAAGTTCCATCTGCCAAAGTAAATACAAAAGAAAGTTGATGCTGGAGCGGTGTTAACTGTAAACCAAAAGATGTATTTTTTAGGAGGGCTCCATTATTGTCGCACCTGTGGACTATGGTAGAGGTTTTCATCTCCATGCATCCAGGAGGTTCGAGAGTTCAGAGGAGAACATAAAGAAAATGTGCATCTTTGGAGGAAGGTTTCTCCAAAACCAAATAGTGAAATGAGAGGTAAGTATGGTTTGGGCTTGACAAGAAAGAAGGCGCGTGAATCTGAGCCCTTGATGTGCAATAATGCATTGAAACCATCCATGAACTCCAATACTGTCAACTACCATGTGTGCCCATGTGGCTTGGCACACTTGGCAAGATCGTAATGGTTCACAACGCATTGGAGAAAATATGCTGAGAGGGGATGGGATGAAGTATTAATGCTATGGTCCAAATTTAAGGTCATAGTTTAATAAAATATACACAGTGAGAATCTAGACTAGGATTATGAGCGCACCCGATCTACCATGCTCATAATAGAACTAAGGTATCGATTTAGAATAGGATCATGGTAAGAGAAGAA
>APFE030350798.1:0-17642 GCA_000404065.3 Pinus taeda
GACATAGAGGCATACTTTTTGGTAAGGAAATGACAAATCGACTTGGGGATCTCTTCTACAAGATCAACTCCTATTCTTTATTTTATCTCTTTCCACTTCTATTAATACAAAGAGTAGATTGTTTTATTGTATATGATGTTATGATTTCATGTATTTTAATATCATGTTGATATATTGAATGAAGTAATTGAATTATGTTTTGTAGATGTCATAGATATTTGGCTTGTCTTGTTTGATTGTTTAGGTTATAATTATAGCAATAAAGGTTAGGATTTTAGCATACAAGCCAAGAAAGGAGTGAATCTTGTGCAAAATTGTTATAGAAGAGAAATAACCTCCTCATCAGCTCAGAGGAGAAAGACAAATTCTCTCCATCTATCAGCCAAGGGCGTTAATCCCTAGGTTAACGCTCGGTTTTGCTTAAAAGAAAGTGTTATTGAATATTTGTAAGATTCCAAAGGTTAAAGAACGAGTTGACTGACTGACACATCGATTTTCACTCAAATGTTAGCTCAAAAAGTAGGAAACATCTAACTCGGACCTAACTAAGGAAATTTCTATTCCTAATGGAGTTTGATGGAGAGGATGAGTCTCTGACCATCTATATATTGGAGCCTTGATCATTGTGAAAGAGTTCAAATGATTGTTGAAACTTTGCAAGAGATTTAGTATTGTTATTATGCCAAGAAGTTGAGAGAGAGAGAGAGAGGAGCTAAAGGACTAGAGATGCCAAGAAGTTGAGAGAGAGAGAGAGAGGAGCTAAAGGACTAGAGAAGTCTTGATCCACCAAAGATGGTTGTAATCATTCTCCTTCTTTCTAATAATATAGATCAATTTATGTATTTTCTACTTGATGGCGTCGATTTCGTGCTTCTTTACATGTTTATTCGATTCTGTAATTAAAAAGTGTCTTAGATGGATGCTAGCTTATATTCTCATATATATTAATTTTTTGATTATCAAGGTTTATATGTTGTAGGATTACGCTTTGTCTTGTCTATGTTCAAGTTCTAATCTAGGAGCTGACAGAGAGGTCTTCCACTTTGCCAGATTGAGTTCTACAGTAGGGCTACACCAAGGAATGAGGTAATCCTTCTTAATTTACATTATATATCATGCATTAAGATGAACATATATATCTTTATTTGTGACAATTGTGTCTAATATTAAACAATCCGCCTTGGATCCCAGGAAGACTGAAGAGGGTATTTCATCCGCAACCACTCATGCGTTAATCTATATAGCACAAATTCCATTTAAGCTTCATCCCATCTTTAAATTACTTGGAGGAAGACATTGTGCCCTTTTATTTTTGTTGTTCTAGGTCAGTCAACCAAGTGTACAAAAGAGGCCTACGGAAGAAACTTTCGTCCATAGTCATAGATTCCTTATAACACATTAGTGAACATACTAGGGATTGATTCAGTCCCTTAGTGATATTTTCTTGCCCTTGGTATTTATTTTTCCCCTTGTTTTGATCATTATAGTTTCACTCATCCCTGCTTAGACATAGGATGCAATCTCATTGACATTCCATTCCATATTTTGTGTTAGAACATGAGATTGCTTCATTAGTGCACCCTCTGTTTTGGAGACAGTGTGTTTCATTTCACGTTAACTTTCCTTATATCTATGTTTGATTGTA
This sequence comes from Pinus taeda, assembly GCA_000404065.3. Lineage (NCBI taxonomy): Eukaryota > Viridiplantae > Streptophyta > Pinopsida > Pinales > Pinaceae > Pinus > Pinus taeda. The sequence goes on from APFE030350798.1 coordinate 1,646, forward strand.
CCCCAGCCCTTTCTCTGCATGTATTGTAGAGCACTTTTGTCCCTTAAGCACCTATGTTCATCCTTGTTTCATGCAAAAAAATTCCTTCTTTTGGTTTTCTCTCTGTCCATCCTTCTTCTAGCTGATCTTCCTAGTATCCCTTAGTATCATAGTGTCTCTAAGAAGACCTCATATGGTTTTATTATGGTTTTGATTTCCTTTGATAATAATTTCTTTATATTTTCCTTTGTTCTTTCCATTAGTTCATTATTGAACTAATTTTGTTTAGTCATTGAGTAATTCAAAAAAATGGTGTTCCAGTTATCATTCTGAAAAGTTTGTTTTTATCAGTGATTAGACATGCATCTTAGTTTTCTGTAATTTTGAAAATTAAGAGGAAATTCAAGAGAAAAATATACTTTAATTGGCATCTAAGGTTTTGTGAGTAAATTTGAATCGTAACAACTACATTTTATGGAATTTCACTTAGTTATTGCTTGCTGCATATTCATTGTCTCTCCCCTCCTTTACATAGATTCTCATTGAAAGTGAAAGTTTCCATTTCTTCATGTTGACTTGCATTTTAGGATATTCAGGTTAAATTCAAGGTGAGCCATGAAATTGAAACTTAACCAAAGATAAATTTTAAAAACATTTTAATTAACATAAGGAACATTTGTCACATTAACGCAAAAATTTAAAGGTCTAGGCTAGGGACATATTCTGGCATTGTTAAATGTAGAAGTTGACATTGTTTTCCAATGTTATATCCTAGGGATGATATCATGTTCCATGTACGTAAGTGTATTAGATTATACTTCACATAGCTTTGCGTATATTGGATAGTGCTCCATGCATGAAAAGTATATGGGAATGCTCTTACCGAATGATTATTCATTAAACAACACTACCACGTACTATATAGTATATTTTGGAATTCCACTGTACTTTTCTATCCTCGCCATAGGTAACCGATTCAGCCATCTTGTATACAATGATACATCGAAGACAACATTTGGGGAGATTTCCTACATGTACATTAAGTCCTTGCTTTGTCAAGGTGTATATTGCAGTTCATGGTTGCTTGGTAAACCTTTATGCCTAGTATTACCCTCTTTTTGATTTATTTTTTGTGTTAATTATTAATATTTATTAATCCAATGTGGAAACACGCACCCCTCCTCTCCATTGTTCACACAGAATGAAAAATAGGCCTCCTCTTCCACCAAAGGTTACTCCTGGCCATTTTCAGAACCATAATAAGAAGGAAACTATGAAATCAGGAACTTTGGGAACTACTTCTGGTCCTCCTCCTAATATGGTCCACCATAATCATATTTCCCTTAGAGTATCGAGCCTGCGATTACTTCATCATTTGTTGGTGAATCTGACACATTTGAAATTGAAGCACCCGAGACTTTGTTTCCTGAAGTCATTAAACCTCACTTTAATGAATCAGAGAATTTGTTACTTGAGGTTATTCAACCTAATGTACCTCATCCATCTTCACCTGTTACCTCAATACTTCCCTATTCTCTTCCTCTATCTCAAAGTTCACAACCAAAAACTATATATATTAGACCCGGCGGTGAACCCCTTCAACCTAGTCCTATGAGTATCGAAGAGACCCCATAGGAAGAACCTTGTCCCTATATTATTGTTCATGTGAGTGGAATCCATTTTTATTAATCTCGTCCTCTTCCTTCTCTTCAAACTCCAACACAAGATCCTTTATTTGATTCTTCCCACTCACCCTTGAGTTTCTCGCAGAAATATTCTTTGGGATAGGTAACCATGACTAAATACACTATGGTTTCCTAGCCTGTGTCCACCACTATATGGTATGGTATCCTATCCATCCCACTTGGTTATTAGTCATTATCTCTTCCTTCTCTGGTGTGGCATCTAGTCCACAGAACTATACCTTGTTACCTATTTATGAAATTCCATACGACACTTCTTTAATGATCATTATACAACTTTCTCATTCTCCTCTACCTACGCCTACAGATGAACAACAGATTGGCCCTTATGTTAGCGAGTTTGGTTACCTTCAAAAGGGTAACTCTCCTAATTTTGGGTACCCTCCACAAGGGGGCACTTGCCTCCATCATCCCCTCCTCCTTCAGCAAGTGGGTAACCTATTGTTGGTATACTTAAAATTGATGCTCATTCTTATCAAAATCCTCCATTTTTTGGAATGGATTATAATGTTTGGCAACCTACTTTTCCCCTACAACCTAATTCAATGGTGGATCGATTTTTTAACTCTCAACCTATGCCACCCACATCTGAAATTCCTAATCAATTTGTATGTCTACAAGATGAAATTCATGTAAGCTAACCTTTACACACTATAAATGTGACTCAATCCATTTCGTCGGTATCTAATACCCCCTAGGTTTCACTTACCCATCCTTTACAAGGTACCTTACATTCTGAACTGCTTAGACAGGGTATTCTACAAATTTCGATAGGAAACATTGCTTATAGTATGGCACATCATCCATCGAATCTACCTTATGTTAGGATGATGCAAAATCCCACTGGGAAACAATATCAACCTTATCAGGTTCCTCAAGTTCCCTATCAGGGCCAACAAGTCCAAACATAGACTCTCTAGCATTTGCAAGGTTATCATGGATCTAGACAACAAGGTTATGCATATGTTGGATATCAAAATTTTCCTCATTCTAGTACTTAGGATCCTCTTTATGAGAATCCTCCCTACCATGGAGCGCAGATACCTATTTCTCAAACTATCCCCTCTTATCCACATTATCTTGCACTAGATTTTAACAATCAGTTATCATTTGTGGAAACTCTCAAATTGCCTAATTTGACTCGGCTCACCAACGATCCTATTGCACATTCACCTTGGTCGTCGATTATTGCTAAGAAATTTCCTTATGATATCCCAAAATTCAATAGGAATCCTGAAGCAGACCCATGGATGCATGTCATGACTTATTATCTCTGGTGTTTGTCGAACTCCCTTAATGATGATTCGATTAGATTACATTTTTTCACGAGCACTCTTACCTGTACAACAACTAAATCATATATTGAATTACCAAGAGATTTTTTTAACAATTTTAGTTCTTTGGATACAACCTTATTCACACATCTCTAGTTTCCCATCGGATACGAAACTGGAACGAAACTTTTGACCAACTTTAAACAATCTCATTCCACTCAAATCTCTGATCATATTCATGAGTGGATACATCATTTTTAGTTGGTTAAGACATATGTTCTAGATCAATTGTTAGCATAATTGTGTACTAAGTCTTTGTTACCCCCTATATTAGAAAGTGTAGCCAATGGTGAGGCTGTAACTGAAGAGGAAGTAATTGTTCATGCCCAGTACTTGGATCTCATTTATACCCAAATTGGCATGCTTTATGATAAGATACCTAATCCTTGGCAACTTTCTAATAGTGTTTCTTTAAGCTCCCGATAAAGAATCTCATGTTTTTAATGGCGTGATTGGTTCTGCCAGTTCTTGGTCGGTGAGTGAACAATCTGGTACTCCTCTGCAAAAGTCCTGGTGAAAATTTCATGTAATAAAAGTTAATGAAGGAAAAATAAGACCATAGGTAAGGGACACGTATTCCAAGACGAATGTTCGAAAAATATATCCTAGGGGGTACCACTAGATGTGTGTTTTGGCTAAGGAAAGTTGGCAAAGGCTAAGGCAAAGGCATTAAAAGGGAAAAATACATTTTTGGCACATTTATTTATGAAAATAAAGGAAATTAGGAGAAAAGTAAGGTGAAAGGTCACAGGTTGCATGTGAGGAGAAAATTGAAGCAAAATAATGGAAAATGAAGAAAATAAAGGCCTTATTCATAAACATGCTTCTTAGGATTAGTTGGTAACCTTTTGTCAATTCAGGTTTGTATCTCTTTCATTATTCTCTCTCTCTCTCAAGGTTCATTCTTAGAGGCCTGGGAATCCCTTAACAGGTTTTGGCATGATATACAGTAAATCCTGAGGGAGACATCCTAGTTTAGGCCCTAGTGATCCGGATTTGGATTGGGGTAAATCTTGAGAGATAATGAGATGGAAAATTCCTCAAGGATAGCAATGGATTCCAAATGGCAATCCAAGTTCTGTTCAGTTGTGATCGGAGCACCAGTGTTCGTGTGATCACAGTTTGATGAGGGTGGAGGTGGTTTAACCTCTTGATTCCCTTGTTTTATCTTGGATTGGTTATTCTATGAGATCCCACATTCATGTTGGGAATATGGCATGGGGTGACTGGCTAAAAGAGAGATTTGGTTCAACCATGTCTATGGTTGGGTGGCACATGGAAGTCCTAAACCTGGTTCAATTTGCCTATGATTAGTAAAAGCTAAGTTCTATTACTTTTTCATTGATTTATATGTGGATTTAACGGTTTTCATATCTCTGATATTTATATCGTTTTATGTTGTTTATAAGCGTAGTTGAATGGCTAGTTATTGTCATGGTATTTTCATGTATTTACTTCTAAATATTAAATGGATGGATGCAAGACCTAATTGATGAGGTAATAACTCAGTGGAGAAGGAGTTGATCCCTCTAGTTATGTTTCATAAGTTGTTTCATTTGTTTATGCTATGTCTTGTATTCTAGACCTGTAGGTTGCATTGATGCCAAGTGTTTGACAAAATCTCAGTCTTGGTTTGGGATGCTCAGGCATGGTCCTGGGGGTGATTTTTGATTTATCAACATTGTTATTATATTTTTAATGAATTATAGAAGTTACAACAATTTCTAGGCATAGGCTAGGATTCTGGGCTTGCTAAGTGGCTTAAATACAAGGGTCGTTAGCACAGAACTAGCAATTTTGATCCACAGTCCCAGGCAGGTAGGCCTATTTTCAAGCGATAAAAAGGTGTCTTTTTAACTCCTAATTATCTTCACATTAATTGTCAACCCAGGGATGAAATTTTTTTTCAAGGGTGTACTCAATCTGAGGTGGCTATTTACTCAAGAGTAATGTTTTGCAGTATAGTGTTTAAAATGCAAAAGTAAACGAATGCTTGAAACAAAATCTAATTAGAACGAAAAGAAAATCAAATGCTCTGTAGTTAAATAATTGACTCAAACAACCATCAATTGAGGATACAGTAGAAATAACTCATTCTTCTAGAGATTGATGCAATTGAAAAGGCACTCAAAAGAAGGATCATCAAACTGGGAACTAGACAACATATGTCAATGTTCACTACAGTCTCAGACCTTCTGCACACCAAAGCAATGATGATTTTCGAATGATAAGAAATGGAACATCATCTACTTCTATAAATAGGATTGAACAAAAAAACTCTATCCTACGTAAATGAATGCATCAATAATTATAATCTTCAAGAATTAAATTGACTAGCAAACAAAAATGGAACAATAGATTATCAAAGATAAAGTATAGAACAGTGGATTAAATCTGAATGTATAACAACCCAAGTCAAGAACGCAACACACTTATCATTAAAAGGGATAGTAATTTGATCTTCGATACAATATGCATGAACCACGACCATGAAATAACAACAATTGTAACAGAACAACAATTGTTTCAGAACAACAATGATAACAGAATGGCACTTCCGAATAAACAGCAGTCACGATTTAAGAATAAATCATACAGTAGTACCAATTCAACAATATACATCGCAGTTAAATTCTAATCTGTAAAGAACAATGATGCTATATGATTTTCCAAAGTAAAAAATAATGTGATATAAGATTAGAATGGTCACACAGCATTCCCATTGTAAGTAACAATAACATTCAATCAAGTATAACAGAGCCGATATGTGAAACAGTAAAGCAGTTCATATTACTGAGCAGAGTAAAAGAAAGAAATCAAACCACACATGAATCATAAATATATAATACAGCAGCAGCGTGCTCCACCAGTGGCTGGGCCCTTAGCCGCCAGCAGATGCTGCTGGGATACTTTAGATGAGAAGAATGAACAACAACTCCGAAATCATATATTAATCATCAAACCGTGAAATCATTACAACAGCTGAAGCTTTGAGAATTACAACATGCAACAACCTCCTTTTCCTCCTATTCTATCATATCCCATCATCATTCTTGAATTTTCAATTCTGAATCCTCAATTCTCCCTCCTTTTTCCATCCTCCTCTCTGATCTCTGTTTTCATTTAAATAGAAAGAGATCAGAGAGAAGTTACAACGGAGATAATTACAACATGATTTATATTACAAAATTGGATTGTTTCCAACCAATTGATCAACAAGAAAATATATTTCCATTCATCTTTCAACAAGAGAAAGGGGAATTTGGCTTTGCCGCTGAGATTTCGGAAACAGCCACACAACAAATCTTAGAAAATCATGCTCAAAGAACCCTGTGTTTCTGTCAACACAAGTCGCATTTGGGAAAACTGTTCTGCACTAAATTTAATCTGGTTCTTTCTGGACAAAACCCAGGTTCCGGATTTTCCAAATGCTTCTTCATTTTCTCAATATCTTAATCGCAAAACTGTCACTTTTTATTCCAACGAATTTCTGAGTTGGCACTTTTAATGATCAAATCTTCAATCTGGAAATTATCTTGGAGGCTAAAAATGCTGAATAATGTTACAACCAGTTTATTAAAACTATCATTGATAAAATAATCCATAATCATCAATTTATTAGAAATAAAGGAGAATAAATAATATTTTTACATAAGAGCATAAATCATTGTAAAATAGAATTATATGATAAATTATGATAAAATGACGTGATGAAGAATGGTAGAAATGGGTGGAATAAGCATTCAAAAGTGATAATAATAATGGCATATTAATGGCCCAACATACCCCCACACTCAATATGTTGCATGTCCTCATGTAACAAAAACCTCATGCAACCCAAAGACAAAACCCATGTGTTAACCAAGCAATAAAAAAATTTGTTCATACCAGCTTATGAAATGGATAGAACAAATGAATTCTTTTTTAATTAATGAATATTCAATTTTAGCAATTTTGATGAAGGCATAGCAATTTTTACATTTACCTTCAAGTTATGTCCATATGAAGTTGCAGCAAAATATAATATAAATAACAACAAACTTCATTAACCATTTTCTCAAAACTACAAACCAGATTTTGCTCAAATTATGCAAGTAGATTTCTACTATATTAATACTTCTATGATCCATGGATCATGAGATATAAACAAAATGGCCATAGGTGAGAGTTCATGATTTCCAAAATTTTATAAACCAATCTAACTTGAAATTGTCTGGGTTTGTATATTTTAATGATATGTCTGTGTTTTCCAGAAATCACAAGAATTGAGCTCATAGTTTTAAAAATATTATGGAAATCAATTTCTGCATTGTCTAAAAGTGAAATTGTATGCCTTAAATGAGAAAGAAAGTAGAAAACATCCATCATGTGTAGCAATTCCTTCCCCTCTCTGAAAAATTATCATGCCCTCATGCGATGCTAGAAAACAAATTGAGGTGGTTGCTACTATCTATTGAATTCTATGCTTGGTGTAAAACAACATGGAATATGGGAGGTGCTGAGAATGAAGAAAAATATCAATGGTTGAAAAATAATATTAATGACATGGTCACAAGAAAGGAATGAATGAAAGGAACACTCCCTCAAATTGAAAAATAATATGCCACTGAAAATGGGAAGTGGTAAAGATGTGAAATGAAGAATGATAAATAATGCTCAAAATGGATTTTCATTAAATTCTCCTAAATTCATAATAAACCAGAAAATTATACTATTTTACCTCAATTTTTACCTCCAGAATGACATATATGGACTGGAATTTGTTGAAGCTGATGTAGACAGAGTTGGTGCTGAAAGTGATGCAAGAGGTGGAATCCAGGCAAGCACATCATGTCTGAAGAATTGTTCATGTTAAGGAGTTGCTCGAGTCTCTTTTATTAGTTGCAATAGTGTGGTCATGCGGCGAATAGGGATTCCCCCCATACTTGTTGTTCTCTTGTAAACAAATCATTATTTTGCATACAATGTTCTTGAAGCCACAATGTTAATTTGGAATAGCAGCAGATAAGATGCATGCAAAAATTTCAAGCAGAAAAACTTATGTATACATGCAATACTAATATTTTGTCAAATCAACAAGTGATTGCAAAGTGCAGTAATCATATCGCATGCAATCCCATAATGCATACATTCCCCCTTCAATTGGAAAAATGAATTCCATAACCGTAAAGCATATGAAAGGTGTGGTGCTGACGGCAAGGCAAGGAAATGAACAATATAGCAGTGAATGAAGTAGAGTACACATATGAATGATAGAATGAAAAGAGTTATGGTTATAATGAGAGCAGAGTGTGTAAAGATAGTTATGAATAAGAGATAGGACACTTTAGATTCATGATAAGTTATGCGAAAAAAGAAAAAGGACAACAATATGCCAAAAATATGCTTTATTGATGGTATACTAGCTGAAAAATGATGTGATTGATCATAAAATAATTTCTCATGCGTAAAGGTTCAAAATAGGGAAAGAATTAAGGAAATAACTTCTCTGATAAAAAGAAAAAACAAGAAAAGAGTGTTATAGTAATAATTGACGATAAGGTATAACCTTCAATACCATAAGCAGATTCTCTGCCACCAGGAGGTGTCCATAGCCTCGGCAAGGTTGCTTTTTAACTGATATGAGCCAGGATCCTCAATTTATCAATGGAAAGTTATAGTGTTGTTCTACAGAAGAGATCAGTGTGCTGGTGTGGTAACCAGATAATCACACTGCCATTCACCGGGATGTAGCAAAAGTGATAAGGCCAGCTCGTGATGAAACCTCTTGTTCCAAGGATAATTTGGCTATCCAATGGATCATAACCCTAGTGTGGTGGCCATAATGGGAATGTCACTTTGTTACAACCTTATGAACATGGTAGGCTGGGTCATAATGAGACGCCCTATCCTCCATCTATGAACAAAATTTTGTTATTATTACACATTTTTATGATAAAAAAGAGGGAGGCTCAGTACTCCTTAAGAGTAGGGATGGTGGAAGAAGTTGAACATGTCAATAGAAAAAAATATACCTATAATCTCATTTATTACAGACAGAGAAGATTATAACCAAGAAGGGTGGAACCTACATGGTATTATGATGATCAATTAGTATCATATACAATAGAAAACATTGCAGTGAAGTAGTATATAAATAATTGTGTCCCTTTTGAAAATAATCTATCATCAAAGAGTTGTCCTGTTAAAGATCATAACGTGAATGATATTAACTCGCTTCAAAAGAATCCATAATTCTTGTCCTCATAAAAGTAGTGTACTTCATGCCATGAAAGGGAATCAGTAAAGTGTGGTTGAGATGAACTAGGAATAATCTCACAAGAAGAAGGAAGGGTTGCTCTCGAAAATACTCCCAAAGTGTTGTTTCTTTGAAAGAACAACGGAAACACTCAAAAAAAGTGTTGTTCCGTGTAGGGAACAATGAAAGAAATGCACACCAAAAAGCAAAAATACACACGAAAAAGTGTTGTCCCGTGTAATGAACAGGGAAAAAATTAGCATAGTAAATGATGTAACTTGATATAATTGTGGAAAAAATGAAAAAAATATATGATTATCTATTGGAGAAAGCTACCATTAATATTGGAGAGTGAAAGAGACAAGGTATGACATTTACTACAATAGCTCGAGTTAAATATTTGAATAATTTGTGATTTCAACCTCCCTTTTCATATGATTCATATGAATAGATGGAAAAATGAACAATTGTGAAAATAAAAACAATAGAAGAAAATAGTTTGAGATTGATCACATTGAAGACTATTTGTAATTGACTACATTCATATTATTCAGATTTTCTATCTTTCAACATTGTTACATTGTGTTTTGCATTCAAAATTTTTATTTCATCAGTTTTTCATGATTCAAGTTATTAGCAATATCTATCATCACAACAAATTGATGTAATTAAGCAAATTTAAAATTCAAATGATCAACTTAATATTAGACATATTTAACATGTTTAAAATGATGAAAATAAGTATATGTTCAATATATCTTGTGTAACTATCCGTAGATAAAACCAACATAAATCCATTTTAAGCTTAAATTTAAATACTTTGATACTATTTAAAATATTTATATCTATAATTTTATTATTATTTTAGTATTAATTAAAAAAATTAAATATAAAAAGCTTCGTCACTAACATATTCAAAATAGAAAAGTTCAAAATTTAAATAAAATTTACGATAAAAAAAGCATTTCTTTTTTATAGCAATGTACATGGACCATGTATACTAATTGGGCCTAATTACGGACCAAAAGAAATTAAGTGAAATTATGTTTATTAAAGGTAATTTTAGTTTTCTTCAATTTTGAAGTTACACAAATAGTTCAAAATAGTTCAATGTAAGAATGGGTATTGTGCGACCGGTAAATTAGCACATATTTAAGGCTTATTAGAATAGATTAGTAGATCAAAACGAGATCTTTCAAAAGAAAGACTAGAATGCGAATTGGAAGACAATTATTGTTTGAAAAACCGAGACAGTGATAATTCAATTTTAAAATGTATAAACCACTGGGGGATATATCTATGAAAAATAAAAAACAATGAGATGATTCAACTTTTATATATATAAAAAATTAATTAGAAGACGATTTAAATTAGAAAAATATAAACCATTTATATATAGAAAAAATAATTAAATTTGTATTTATATATATAACAACAAAAATAAAATATATATATTTATTTATGACTGCTGAAGTAGGTAACATATAAAGCTCATTATCCAAGCACATTGAAGAAATTTTGACATATTCAGCCTTACTTGCATAATACCCTTTCAAAATCAATAGGTCAAACAAAGAACGAATGGAAGAACTATCTACAATGCTTGTAATGGATTCATCCATGCCTATAAGTTATTGCAAATGCTTATTATATGGAAGAACTATCTATAATGCTTGTAATGGGTTCATCCATGTGTATAAGTTATTGCAAATGCTTATTATTTATACAATTCGTAGAAAGATATGCAACTTTTTCATATTTTAACTTTTTATAAATGATATGCTATTTTTTAATATTTTATAACCAAAATATTTTATATATTATGTAAAAGAAATAAATGATACATATATTTCTTATCCATTTCTAAATACAATTTCTAAATACAAAATTATTAATTAATGTTTTGAAAGAAATAGTTTTAATTTCTATGATGATTTATAGTATTTAAGTGAAACAATGATATCGTTTCATGTGTATGAACATTATTTATTACAATTTCATGTATACAGGGTATGTTTATTTACATCTTGACTTTAATTAAGATTTATCTATAAATATAAATGGATATCCATTGGTATAGTATAATTTTTTCTTGCCTTATATATTTTATATGGTTAAGATTAAAAATAATTAACTTATAGTTTAGTTTTTAATTATTATTATTATTAAAAAAGATTAATATGAAGTTTAATATAGATAAACATAATGATATTTTTAACTATGAGATTGAATTAATTTTATCATGGAATTTTCAAATTATAAATAGATTTATTAAGAAACGATAAGCTAACACAATTTATCAATAACATTCCGAATAACTATAACCCATTTAATGGTTAATATATAAATATATATATATATATATAATATATATATAATAAGATTGAAATGTAAAAGAAATAATATTTTTAAGATAAATCTTAATCTTCATATCATCATTACATTAACAAATTTTTTTGAGAATAATAAATATTAAATAGTATCATTTATTATTAATTATTAATAATTATTGCAATTTCAAAACTTGATAACAAGCTTATAAAAATAAATATTATTAATTTCTAAAATATTAAATTTATTAATTCAAAAAATTTTTAAAATTCACTAAGTGATTAAGTTCCTAACAGTTTAAAATATTTTTTGATTTCTTGATAATAGTTTAGTCAATGGAAAAAAGGGTATATATTATAATTATAATATTAGTATTATTAGATCATTACAAAAACCATAGTTGTTTTAGTGTATAAAAATTGAACATGTTTGAATGTATCAAAACTATAAAGTAATCAGTCTGAGACTTGTGGCATTCTAAGATATCATTTGTATTTATAGAGAGAGAAATAAAAGATTAGAAATGAATAAAATCATTGAAATATCTTATTGATGCCATCATATAGTCGTGGGGGAGTCTTATTCTTACACATCTATCAACTCTTTGTTGCTATCTCTTTGGAGGTTTTGGTCAAGTGGAAGACCAAGATGTCTCTTGATTTTTTGCAGTAGATGATCCATGCTTTTCATTCTGAGTTGAAGGTTGTCAATAATCAACAATATTTCATCTTAGGCTACATTCTCACCCACCAATACTCATCCCAATAACATCTTGAGCTACCAATCTATGTCATTGGTGTAAATATATTGCTTAAACATCACTTAGGTATGACCAACATCTGGACCTAGTCATGAATTTCACTAGCTATCAGTATGTTTGAAAGGAAAGCCCTCTAATACAATTTCTCTTTGAATAGTGTTTATTTTCTCTTGCATCTATTGTGGCATATTGGCCACGTAGAGGTTTGATGAGTTCCAATCCCTTTAATGGGCTCGAGAACTCTCCATTTATCTATAGTAAGCAGTTCCCCCATAGGTTATTTCTCTTTTCTTATGAATGCTAACTGATGCATCAATATGCTTGACTATAGACAATTCTAGATGAGATTTATAAGTGATAGGGTAGCTAGAAAGAGGGGTAAAAGCAAATTTGGTGTGTGGATGAAATCGAGAGAAATGATGTCAAGATTTTATAAAGAGGCACTAACCACCACCAAGCTGTGAAAACCACCAAAAAAAAATCTAATTTGAGGGTTTATTAGAGATTACAAAGAGAGGTCGCCAAAGGTTTAAGGGACCTAGCCATCGGGTTGAATGAGTTACAAACAATTAGTGTAGCGGAAAAATCCAATCATTAAAGGGAAACAAAAGCAAAGATTCAACGTGAGCACCAACAAAATAAATATAACAAAACCTACCAACAATTTTCCATATCCATCACATGTAAGAGCCTGAGGCCACAAGTGTCCACAACTCTCCATATTTTCGATCTCTATACCACGAAAAATCCCCATCACGTGCATACTCACATTGGTGCTTGAGCTAATGGGAAATTAACATGAAATCCAATTCGAAATTAACATGAAATCCAATTCCTGCAACAACTTGACATAGCTCACAGTGTAGAATTCCATTCTCCACATTAACAAATGAAATGATAATATTCCTCAAAGCCATTAAAATCCACTTGTGGTTGTGATCACTACGGCCTATTAAAGGGTGTTCCATTAAAATAACTAAGATAAAGTATTAAATGATTGATAAAGCTGCAGTGGGCGCCTTCCCACCTCTGTTAATTATTGTCCTCGGTGGCCAACAACCCACTGCCACACGTGGTCACTCCCTAGCACCCCATATGAGGAGTAGGAGTATGTGTGTTTTAAATTATTATATCTTATAAACTAACAATTAATTTTATTATTATTATTATTATTATTTTATAAACCTATTTTTTATTAAAATAATAATTATATTTATAAATATGATTAATACAAAAAAATCCATATGCATTACTTAAAACAAACAAATTATTAATAATATTATTACCCTACGAAATTTCAAATTACAATCAACATATTTTACTATATGAATATTTATTAAAAACAAAGTTATTATTTATCTTAATATATACAACACAGGGGCACACTTTTGTTATGTGTTTTATAGTAAACATGTTCTCTTAATACACCCACTGAATATATACACTAAATTCACTTACTTAACACATGCACCTTGCTTAGATCCTTTAATACATTTTCCTTATATTTACATACCAATGTATATCTTAGATACATATTCTTATGGAAAATTTGATCCACAAATTCATTTTTACAATGTTTAAAACATAAATTGGCCTTGAAATATGATGAACATAACTTAATATTACAATGTCACAAACGAAACTAGACATTGGAATATGAAATAACATTAAAATTGGTCAATGATAGTGATTGTTAACAAATTCAACCATATTTGACATGGGAATCATGTTTAGCCATGATAATCCACAATCATCTATAGGCAAACACTAAGAAAAAAAATTGATGTTGTACTGTGGGGGACAAAAAAAATGTAGTGTGAGGGACAAAAAGCAATGTCACATTGTGACATTGAAATTTTAAAAACAACGAATAATGTCAAAATATCATGGACAAAAAATGGTGTCACAATTTGATGAATTATAAATGGCATCATAATTGGAAAAAAAAATGGTTTTCCATTTTCATTCATTTTCAAGCATAAACAATCATATACAATATGAATAACCATGGTCAATATGGTGGATATGGCCAACCATTCTCAACCAAGGTCAAATATGGCCAAACAATGTCCAACTATTATCCACTGAGTTAGCATGGTTAACTATGGTCAACCATGGTCGACATGACCAAACATGGTCAACCTTGTTAACATGCACATCATGTTCAACCCTAGTCAATGATAATCATCTATAGGTAAACAATATAACACTATAACTTTGCAATGTGATGAATAACAAACATTGTGAAAATGCAACAAACAACAAACAACATTGCAATCAGACAAAAATATGATGTGCAGAGTCAACATGAAAAACCAAAGTCAATATGGCCATCATATCCAACAATTGTAAACATTGGCTTCACAATCAACCATGCTATACCACAATCAACCATAGTCAACATCATCTTCATCATTTACCATGATTGACCACAATTATCTATAGGTAAAATGTTGACAAAAAAAGGACATATGAGTGTGACAAACAATTAACCATATTTAACCATGGTTAACATGGTAAAGTGATTGGTTAGGGGAAAAACTTTGTTCAAAACTCAAATTGCTCAGAATCGATCAAAACTTGAATGAACATCTCTGTCTCGATGATACGATCAGAATGCAACTTGTTTCACTCAAAATGGAGTTTGGATGAGAAAGATATTGCATTATGATCGATTTATCAAACCTGTAAATTTTGGGTACATGCTGATTAGGCATCCATAAAACCTAGTCAGAAAAAATGAATATTCCAAGGAATATTCATTTGAATATTCTTGAAATATTTTGACATATGGCTAAATTAGATTTTTACACTTGTTGGCAAGTTATTGGTCAAAGGTTGTTTTGGTGGACCAATGAGAGGATGACACGTGGCATGACTAAGGGCTGCCACGTGGCCTCTGAAAGGCCATGTAAAATTATAGTGGTAGGTCATGGAATCGAACTGGTGACCTCACCCACACAAGCTCAATGCTCCATCGTTATGCCACAAAATTGTTACTTAACATTCTATGGTTTTGTTTTGTATTTTTTATTATTAAAGTGGAAGATTGGGAATTAACCACTAGCATTTATTGCCAGCATGTGAACAACCTTGAAACCTTAACTGTTATCATTAAGTGCTAACCACTATCATTAAGTGCTAACCAATCCATTAACTTGCTAACTACAGATTAACGATATTTAGCCGGTGTTTATCTGTTAATTAATTTCTGGATTAGGTTAACAGTAATTTGGCGAGTCCGATAACTTCAGAAATTCCTCCAATTTTGGCAGAGTGAACTGGTGTTTCTTTAGATTTGGTGGAGTTTTCTTAGGGAAAACTAAAGAGGACATAACCTTCGCATTTTTTGACCAATTTTGGCTTAGAAAGAATCACTCCTATACAATTTGGATGCTCTGAACATAATGGAATGGGTTGCAGAGGAGGAAAGGCACTTTTGTATGTGATTTTTCTACGTTGAATTTTAAGGAAGCCTAGGGCCACCCGTAGAGGAGGTCAAGCAAAAATCAGCTCGAGTCTAATTGTAGAGCTTGGAAAGTCATTTTTGGGGTTTTTGGGTCTTCTGAATCCAATGGAATAGGTTGCAAAACTAATGGAGAACTGCAGGTACATGTAATCATAGAATTGACCATTAATCCAAAGAGGGCCT
>APFE030350812.1:3898-22514 GCA_000404065.3 Pinus taeda
TAGTTAACTCAGTTTACTGAGTTAAGTCTAGTTAAATTAGTTCCAAACTATTTGAGGAACTAATAGTGAGTTAATAGTTAGTTGATGCATTAATGCAATCAACTAGTGCTACTCCAGTTAACTAAAGATTCCCTCATCAGAGACTCATGCATGTCTATTTTGTGAAAGACCCAGTTGAGATTAATGTTCAAGGATAGTGTATTATCAGTTTCATGTGTTTTCTCATGGAGAGAACTCATGCATGTAATCAAGGATTCATCCTTGAGGATTGTGCAGTTTTGAAGGTTGTTTTCCACTTGGTAATAGGAAAATCACCCACAAGGGACAATACAAGGAAATAGGAGCTTGGAGGGTAGAGAGGAAGGGTGGAGAGAAGCCGAGATTTTTTGTGAGTATTTGTGGGGATTGTACTAAGAGCGGGCTCGCTGTGAGAGCTAAGGCTTTGTATAATTCCTATGTATTTTCACCATGTATAATAATACAATAGTGTGGGGTTTTTAGCTGAGGTTTTCCCCAAAGTATTTTCATGTGCATTGTGACATTGATTCTTCTTCTTCTGGTTATATTATTCACCTCGATCTTTAAGCTTCTGAAAATTGGTATTAGAAGTAGGTTATAGTATTATGATTTGATTTATATTGCATTATCGGGCTAACCTATCATAGATTTTATACAAATTTTCTTGCACCTTCTGTTTGGTCTACCATTTAGCTTTTCCTGGAAGTTTTCCCCTCAATCCAATTTGCCAAGGCTTATGTTGCCCCTGTATTATAGTTTTGGACCTCTTCTACAAAATTTTATCTTTTGTTAACTCTACCTGAGCATCTGGTGCCAAATCCTCCACAGAAGGTAGGACCTGTTCTTCTTCCTAATCTAGCATGGAGGGCTCATAGAGTTTCGAATTCTCTAAATTCACAACTAAGTAAATGCGCATATATAGTAGTAAAATGAGTCAATAGGAATTATCACCTATATTTTCCAATATCTCAAAGGTACCATACCTCATAGCCTTGATTTTATTACCATGCCCCTGCAATCTCTCCTTGTTCAACTATAACCATACTATGTCTCCCAGTTTGAACGATTTCTTTGTTCTATGTTGATCATGCTTGGCCTTATACTTCTCTTGTGACTTTTGCAGTGTTTCTTGTACTTGTATATGGATCTTCCTGACCTTCTCTATAAAATTTTCAGCCCTAAAATAATCTCTCGTAAGATCTTCCCTCACTCCTCCTTCTTTCCTATATGAAATATCCAAAGGTGAAGGTGGAAAATATCCAAAACAAGTATCAAATTGGGACTTTCTTGTAGAAGTGTGGACTGCTCTATTATAAGAATGTTGTATATATACCATATTTTCATCTTAGGTCGTATTGACTACTTCTGTCTTCCCCTCTGTCTGTGGATGGAATGTTGTAGATCTCTTCAACTTTGTGTCCATATTTTCCCACAATGTAATCCAGAATGCACTGAGAAATCATGTATCATTGTTTGAAATGATGTTCCTTGGAATACCAAAGTGCACTTAGACCTGTCCAAAGATTAAGTTTTTTGCTTCCTTATTACTGATGGTATTTTTACATGGCATCATACCATACAACTTTCTGGACCTATCAACTACCATGAACAGGCAGTCATGTCCCTTCCTTGTTGTTGGTAAACCTCCCATAAAGTCCATGGAAATTCTTTCCCAAGGAAAATTAGGTACAGGTAAGGGATGACATAGACCCTATTTCCTTTTGCTGGTCTTGTTGGTACAATGAAGTATTCATCCTCTTATGAAACTAGCTACGTTCTCTTGCATCACACATACCTCTACAAGTTAGCCACGATCTCCCCTACACCAAATTTACCTCCAACTTTGGAGGTGTGACCCTCTATGATCAACTACAATCACCCACCTTTAGGAACACATAGCTTATCCATCATGTAGAGTAACCCATCCTGGAGATTGTAGTCAATGGTGTTATCTTCATCATGCACATGAATTTGACTCTGAAACTACTCATACACCTCCTTCAAGTCCTCATCTTCTGAATATTCCTCTCTATATGCATCATAGGTGAATGGATCCATGTGCATAAGAGTCCCCAAAGCTATGATATTTGATGTGGGT
The DNA here is from genome assembly GCA_000404065.3 of Pinus taeda. Lineage (NCBI taxonomy): Eukaryota > Viridiplantae > Streptophyta > Pinopsida > Pinales > Pinaceae > Pinus > Pinus taeda. The sequence goes on from APFE030350812.1 coordinate 6,015, forward strand.
GGCCTTGAATAAATGTCGGTCAAATTTTTTGTGTTTCCTTATTATACTTGATCACCAAATGAAACTACCATAAAAACCCCATCCATTTGTAATGCTTGGTTTGTTGTAGCTTACTTTGGGCATGCAAGTACTATAATGACTAGTGATCTGTGTGGATTATTGTCTCCTTTCCCATTAGATTGTGCTTACACTTCTTCACATATTGCACCATGGCATAGAGATCCTTGTTTTAGGTAGAGTATTTAATAACTACCCCATGAATTGCTTCTGAATGATAGCATACATACCTTTCTCCTTGCATCAAGATAGCTCCCATAACATACCCACTAGCCTCTGTCTCCACTTCGAAAGGTCACTACAAGTTTGGTAATGCCAAAACTTGTGCTTGAATGATATTTTTATTTAATTCTTAAAACACCCTCTAATGACCTTTTCCCCATTGGAAACTATTTCCACTTGTTGTTATGGTGTGGAGTGGTGTTTCTACTACTGAAAATGAGGCTATGAATTTCTTCAGGTATTGTGATTCCCTAATGAAAATCCTGACTTTAGAAAGATTAGCAGGCACCAACCATTTCATGATGTCCTCCATCTTGGAAGGATCTATCTTAAGCTCTCCTCCACCTATCACATACCCCAAATACACCAAATACTGTTGCGCAAACTCACACTTCTTGATATTTTCTAACAGTTGGTGCTTATTCAATGTTTCTAGTACCTATGTCAAATGTGATATGTGCTCCTCCTAGGTATGATTATATACCATTATATCATCCAAATAGACAATAAAAATTAACCTATGAAAGGGCGCAATACATCATTCATTAATATCATAAATGTAGCTGGTGCATTACATAGGCCAAATGGCATGACTAACCACTCATACAAACCTAGCTTGTTCTTGAAGGCGGTTTTGTAGGTATCTTCTTCTTTAACTCAAACCTGGTAATATCCATACTTCCAGTCCAACTTGGTGAAATATTTTGCTTGCTTCAATTGATCCAGAAAATCATGTATTCCTGGTAAGGGGTATATGTTCTTGAGTGTGATTTTATTCAATGCCTTGTAATATACACACATCCACCAAGTCCCATCCTTCTTTGGAACAATGACGATGGGTGACCCACATGGAGATGTAATCAGTTGAATGACACCTTGTTCCAGCAGTTGTTTTAATTGTTTCTTCACCTCACTTGTTTCTATAACAGATTGTCTATACAACCCAATATTTGGCAATGGGGAGTCTAACAATATCTAGATCTCATGCTCCATTTCTCTCTTAGGTGGTAACCATTTGGGCTCTCAGAACACATCTTTGTATTCTTGTAAAAACTCCTCCATTCTTGTTTTTGTTTCTTAGTACACCCCTCCATGGATGCCTTACCTCTTATTGACTCCTCTTCACAGAAACTTTCTCTTAAAAGCAATGAAACACACTTCTTGTTGGAATTGATCAATTTATTGGCTTGGTCGACACTTACTAGTGAAATTTTCGAATTGTCATTGTGAGTGATTTTCCATCCTTGATGAGTCAGTACTGGTTAGCTCTCCTCATGAATATTTCATCACAAATGTACATGTATGGACTCCCAAACACGACTAAACATACATAAAGGGGAACCTCATATAGATCTACTTCATCAATAAAATCAACATTGATAACAAATCTAATTTTACAATGTTTTGTTACCTTCATCTCTGCATCCTTATTTACTCATCCTAATGGATATGGGTTTTGATGATCATGAACTTCCAACCCCAATTTCTTGACCAATTCTACTACAATGAAATTCACCTGCGATCCTGAGTCAAACAACGCATCAATGTTTTTCTTCTTGACCTGTATCTTTATATGCACGAGTTTGGTCATTTCTTTCTCCTCCTGTTGCTAAAGTTTACTCAGATTCACCTCCTTCTGCACTAATGTACATATTATCTTCTCATCCACATCCAAGCTTCTTTCAACTTGGTTTCTAAAATCAGTGGCCATTAGATTCTTCTTCTTATTATATTTCTTCTTGTTCTTTGGGTTTATCTTTGGATGTAACTTCCACTACTTCTCCCCTCTATGGCCATCAATGTTGTAGTGTTCGTGATGGTTGTTAATATATTTACAGTAGTGTGTTTTGGCTACCATAATTTTATATTTCCCCCCTTTTTTCTTTCTCATCCCCTCTTTAAGCATATTGTTGTTCCTTCGGCTTCAATCCACTTGAGTGCACTCTATTTAGGCCTATGTTTTATAATTATTTCACCTATACACAAACCTTGTCCACTGATCTGGCCTTGAACAACATCACTTGTTGACACAGATGATAGTGTAGACCCCCCAGATACTTGAGGAGTACATTTTGTTTCTTTGGAGAGATACCCTACATTATAGCCATAATTTTGAGTACTATGGTGTACTCTTGCACGCTTTGGCCTGGGTTTTGCCTAAAGTAATGCGACCAGCTCCACTGGTCCTCCACATAACCAATGGAATAAAAATGTGACTTAATGGATGCTTTGAAATACTCCCACTTAGTCACTTAAGGTTCTCCTCCAAACTTAGGGTTTCCGTGTGAATTTCCCACCAATTAGGTACATGGTCCTCTAATTTTGGTTGCATGAATGAGATCTTTTTTCCTTCATCAATATGATGTACACTGAAATAAACTTCTAGTTTTTGTAACCAATGGTTCAACTTTAGAGCATTGATCTTGTCATGATATGGCTTGTTATCGACTTTTTGTTCCATTTTAAATAGTCAATGATTCAAAACACTCAAACTAGGTTGATCTTTTCCAGATTCTTCCTTCGAATGATTCTCTGTTTCTCCCCTATCTTTTGATCCCCATTAATATTTTTCTTATGAATTTGAATGCCCATCTTCTCCATATATTCCTAGCTTGTTATCAAATACTGCATGAGGAGGCTTATATTGTAGTTGATCTCTATGACTTGTTGTTCCAACCACGCAAACCTCACCTCTGTAGGATCATGAGGTTTGTTTATAGATTCGTTTTCCATGATTATGTTTTTATGCTTTTCGACCCCTGAAATCTCCTGAAAACAACTAAAGAAACCTGCTCCAATACTAAATTATCTGTAAACTATCATGGATATTCCATTAGATAGTTCATCATAACAGATATGATAATAATATATTAAAATGGTGGAGTTTTACACTATTATAGTTTTATTTTATTTCTAGATCTGTATATTTTAATGTAATTAGTGCATGCATGAGAATGGAAATTATGAATGAAAGTAGAGAAAGAAAAAATATGTTATGGGAAACCCTTTCGGGAGAAAACCCAACTGGAAGGTGAGGCTGCTTCACTCTCTTTCTCTATCTGGAAAATATGGCTGCACGTACAAAGAAGTAATGCCTGTGGCTTGTGGGCTGCTACACTGAATATATCCTCTTTGTGTGGTCTACCTCCTATTTTTCCTAGCTATCTTTGCTTAGCTATGGAACAAGATTCACTTGAAAGAATGGAATGTCTCTTCCTCCTAGTGGTCTAATTATAACGGAGCCCGATAGCCTACTAGTGGTTAATTTTGGCTACATCAACTCTTTACTAGAGTTACAATATAAAATATTCTAGAGTCTTTTGCATCATAAATACGTGGCTAGCCCCTTTTCCATGAATAATGGGGGCTGATGAGGCATCTTCCGAAACTATAGGTATGAAAACAAGAAGGTGAAATTCTGAGTGGCATAACTTTTGCATACGGACTCCAATTTACGTGCTTCTTATGCCAATGGAAAGATATATGTGTGTAGAATAGAATGAAATGGTGCACATAAAATTGGAAATTTTTACCCCAAAAAATCATCATTTGATGCCTCAAAACACTCCCGAAAGGTTTCAAACATCCTTTTGACAAACTATGTCCCGCTGGTAAAAATGGTCTTGTGAGTTGACTCCTCTGAAAAACAATATAATGATACAATATGGATCACACCTCCCCATTTTGGGAGGCTTTTGGTCTCCAAAATATTCTACTAAATGAGGTGAGGGAATTTTTCCTATACCCTCTCTGTGGTGTACCATTTAGCTTTTCCTTGAAGTTGTCCCTTCAATCTAGTGTGCCAAATGTCATGCTACCCCTGTCTTATAGTTCTGGAACTCTTCTATAAAATTGTATCTTTTTTTTAAAATTTGCATGAGAATATGGTGCCAAATCCTCCACTGAACGTATGACTTGTTCCTCTTTTTGATATAGCATGGAAGATTCATAGAGTTTCAAATTCGCTACATTCACAACTTAGTAAATGCCAATATATGGTGAAAAAATGAGTCGATAGGCATTATCAACCACCTTTTCCATTATCTTAAAGGGACCATACCACATATCATTTATTTTCTTACCGAACCCCTACAACCTCTCCTTGTTCAATTGTAACCATACTCTGTCTCCCACCTTGAATGATTTCTCTATTCTGTGTTGATCATGCATGACCTTATACCTCTCCTATGACTTTTTCAGTGTTTCCTATACCTATAGATGGATCTTCCTAATCTTATCTATAAATATTTCAGCCCTAAAAGCATCTCCTGTAAGATATTCCTTCACTCCTCCTTGTTTCCCATATGAAATATCCAAAGGTGAAGGTGGAAAATATCCAAAACAAGTTTCAAATGGGGACTTTCCTGTAGAAGTGTGGACTACTTTGTTTTAATAATGTTTTATATATACTATATTTTCATCCCAGGTATTTGGATGCTTCTTTTTGTATCCCATTAGAAGTTTCACCAAATTCCTATTGACTACCTCTGTCTGCTCATCTGTCAGAGGATGGAATTTTGTAGATCTCTTCAACTTTGTGACCATCGTATCCCATAATGTAGTCTAGAATGCATTGAGAAACCTAGTATGCATGTCTGAAATGATGCTCTTTGGAATTTTAAACTACACCCAGACCTATCCAAATAACAAGTTTGTTGCTTCATGCCCACTTATGGTATTTTTACAAGGCATCAAAACACACATCTTTTTGAACGTGTCAACTGCCATGAACAAGTAGTTATGTGCCTTCCTGGTTGTTGGTAAACCTCCCACAAAGTCCATGGAAAGTATTTCCCAAGGATGAGTAGGTATAGGTAAGGGATGATATAAAACCTTTTTCTTGTTGGTAGCCTTGTTGGTAAAACAAATCATGCATCCTCTTATGAACCTAGTTACCTGCTCTTGCATCTTGGGCCACTACACATACCTTTGAAAGTTAGCCACAGCCTTCCCTACACAAAATTTCCTTGCAACCTTTGAGGTGTGAGCCTCTCTAATCAATTGCAATTTCTCACCTTTAGGAACACATAGCTTATTCGACCTGTAGAGTAACCCAACGTGGAGGTGGTCTTCAATGAAATTCTTTTCCATTGTGCACATGACTTTGACGCTACAACTGTTGATACACCTCCTTGAGGTCATCATATTCTGAATATGCCTCTCTATATGCATCATGGTTGAATGTCTCCATGTGGATAAGATTCCCCCAAGTTGTGATCTTTGATGCAGGTAGCCTTGATAAGATATCAACCAACTTGTTTATGTTTCCCTTCTTATACTTGATCGCCAAATGAAACTATCTAAAAACCCCATCCACTTGTAATGCACAGTTTGTTGTATCTTACTATGGGCCTGCAAGTACTATAACAATTGGTGATCTATGTGGAATATTGTCTCCTTTCCCATCAAAGAGTACTTCCACTTCCTCACAACTTGCACCATGGAATATATCTACTTGTCGTAGGTAGGTTAGTTAAGAACTTTCCCATGAAATACATTAGAATGGTAGCATACAAGCCTTCCTCCTAGCATCAAGACAACTTCCATAACATACCCACTCGCATCTATCTCCACTTCAAAAGGCTAATTCAAGACTGGTAATTCCATTACTGGTGCTTGACTGATATTCTTCTTTAATTCTTCGAATGCCCTCTCTTGACCTTTTCCCCATTGGAAACTCCTGCCACTTTTTGTTATGGCATGGAGCGGTGCTGCTACTACTAAAAATGAGGATATGAATTTCCTTAGGTACCATTTTTCCCCAATGAAAATCTTGACCTCAGAAACATTAGTAGGAAATGGTAATTTCATGATGGCCTTCATATTGGAAGGATCTATCTTCATCTCACATCCATTGATGACATATGCTAGATATACCAAATACTTTTGCACAAACTCATACTTCTTGAGATTTGGTAACAACTAGTGCTTCTTCAATGTTTCTAGCACTTGCATCAAATGTGACATATGGTCCTACCAGGTAGAACTATATACCATTATATCATCCAAATAGAAAATAACGAATGAATCTATAAAAGGGAGCAATACATCATTCATTAATCTCATAAATTTAGTTGGTTCATTACATAGGCCAAATGGCATGACTAACCACTCATACAAACCTTACCTGGTTTTGAAGACAATTTTCCAAATATCTTCTTCTTTAAATCGAATCTAGTGATATCCAAACTTCAAGTCTAGCTTGGTGAAGTATTTTTCATGCTATAACTGGTCCAACAAATAATATATCCTGGGTAGGGAGTATTTTTTCTTGAGCATGATTTTATTCAACGCCTTGTAATTTATACACGTTCTCAAAGTCCCATCCTTCTTTGACAATACGATGATGAGTTACCCACAAGGAGATGTACTCAATCGAATGATATGTTGTTCCAAAACCTACTGCAGTTATTTCTTCACCTCACTTTCTTCTATAATAGATTTCCTATACATCCCTATATTTAGCAATGGGGAGTTTGGCAATAGCTAGATCTCATGCTCCACTTCTCTCTTAGGTGGTAACCATTTACGTTCTAGGAACACATCCTTGTATGCTTGTAAAAATGCCTCCAATTGTTGTTTTTGTTTCTTAGTACACCCTTATAGGGATGCCTTGCCTCTTATTGACTCCTCTTCTAACTAAATTTCTCTTAAAAATAATAAAACATACTTCTTTCTGCAACTGATCAATTTCTTTTCTTAGTTGGAACTTACGAGTGAAATTTTTTACTTGGCTTTATGCACTTTGATAATGAATGATTTTCCAATCCTTGACAATCTAGTACTAGTTAGATCTCCTCACGAATATTGCATCATGCATGTACATTTATGGACTCCCAAACATGACTCCACATACATTAAGGAGAACCACATCTAGATCTACTTCATCAATAAAATAAACACTTATATCAAATCTAATTTTACATTATTTTGTTACTTTCAAATCTGGATCCTTATTTACCCATCCCAATAGATATGGGTTTGGATAATCATGAAATTCCAACCCCAACTTCTTCAGCAACTCTACTGTAATGAGATACACCCACATTCTCGAGTAAAGTAGCGAATTAATATTTGTCTTCTTGAACTGTATATTTATATGGAAGAGTTCGGTCATTTGTTTATCTTGTTTATGCTGAAGGCTACTCAGATTCGATACCTTCTGGATTCATGTGCAAATTATCTTCTCATACATGTCCAAGATTCTTTGAACTTGGTTGGTCGAATCAGTGGCCATGTGATTCTTCTTCTTATTATCTTTCTTCGTGTTATTCGGTTTTAGCTCTGGATTCAACTTCCGAGACTTGTCCTTTATATGGCCATCAATATTGTAGTGGTTGCTAGGATCTTCACACTAGTGCACTATGTTTGGTGTCTTTTTATCTTTTTCCCCTTTTTTCTTCTTCTTCCCCTCCTTAGAAGCATCTTATTTCTCCTTCTGCTTCGATCCACTTGATTGCACTCTCTTCAGTCCTATGGTTTCCAGGTATTGCACCTGTACACAAGCCTTGTCCACCGATTTGGGCTTGAACAACATCACTTGATCATGTAGATGGTCATGCAGACCCCCCAAATATTTGAGGAGTAAATTTGGGTTCTTTGGAGAGATACCCAACATTATAGCCATCTTTTTGAATTATGTGGTGTACTCATGCATGCTTTAGCCTGATTGTTTCCTGAAGTATTGCCATTGGATCCATTGGTCCTTCACATAGATAATGGGATAAAACTATGAATTAATGAAGGTTTTTAAATCCTCCCACTTTGTCACTGGTGGTTGTCCCTCCAACCTTAGGGTCACTGTGTGAATTTCCCACAAAGTCATTGCATGGCCCTCTAATTTCATCCACATGAATGAGACATTATATCCTTCCTCAATCAGATGAACATTGAAATAAAAATCCAGTTACCGTAACCAATGGTTCTACTTCAGAGTGTTGATCTCATCGTGATATGGCTTGATATTTACTTTTTCCTCCATTTTAAACAAAGACTGATTCACAACACTCAAACCAGGTTGATCTTTTTTGGATTCCTTCTTCAACTGATTCTCCATTTCTCATTGATCTTATGATCCCTCTTCAGATTTTCCCTCTACATTCGAAACCCATCTTCTCCAAATATCCCCAAATTTTTATTCAAGGCTTCCATGAGGATACTTACATTGTGGTGTATATATGCGACTTGTTATTCCAATTGCATAAACCTCACCTTTGCAGGATCATGATGTTCATTTACAGGTTCGTTGGCCATGATTAGGGTTTTACGATTTTTTGCCCCACCGATCTACATCCCTATAATATCCATAAAATAACCAAGTAAACTTTATCTAATACCAAATTATCTGTAAACCATCGTGGATATTCCATTGGACAATTCGTCACAATAGATATGATAATAATATATTAAAATACTGGAATTTCACACTATTACAATTTTATTTTATTTGTAGATATGTATATTTGATTGTAATTAGTGCATGCATGTGAATGGAAATTATGCAAAAAAATAGAGAATGAAAAAATAATCTCACATAAACATAAGAAAAAATATGCTCTAGGAAACCCTTTCGAGAGAAAACCTAGTTGGAAGGTGTGGCCACTTCGCTCTCTTTCTCTATCTGGGAATTATGGTTGCAGGTACAAAGAAGTAATGCTTCTAGCCCATGGGCTGCTATAGTTCATATATCCTCTATGTGTGCTCTACCTCCTATCTCTCCTTCCTATCTTTTCTTAGCTATGGAACAAAATTCTCTCAAAATAATGGAATGCCTCTTCCTCTTAGCGGCCCAATTATAACAGAACCTGATATCCTACTAATGATTAATTTTGACTACATCAAATATTAACTAGAGTTATAATTTAGAATCTTCTAGAGTCTTTCACATAATAATCATGTGGCTATCCAATTTCCATGAATAATGGGGGCTAACGCGACATCCTCTTGTACTATAGGTGTGAAAAAAAGAAGGTCAACTTCTGAGTGGCATAACTTTTGCATATGGACTATGATTGATGCACTTCTTGCACCATTGGAAAGATATGTGTGTGTATAATAGTATTAAATTATGCATCACTAATACGACAAAGTTTTACCCCCAAAAAGCATCGTTATTTACCTCAAAACGCTCCCAGAAGGTTTTGGAACCTGTTTTTCCAAACTGCGTCCCACTAGTAAAAACAATATCGTGAGTTTATTCCTCCACTTTCTCCACTTAGAATGCATTTATATGGATGAAAAACAATATAAAGATCCAATTTGGATCATTTAAAGAAGTTATTAATCTAGTACCCCTATTCATGATGCTAATATCCATTCAAATACTAGAAGCAACATAAACACTTGGCACACCCCAAAGGATCAAGAAAGAAGAATAATTACTAAATGGAATGAAATCATATTTCACTATGAATATAAATGAATATAAATTATAGAGGAAGCATAAGAGTTTTCTCTATAGTTGAGAAATCTATTGCAAAGAATGAAATCTTTTTCTAAGTATCTATGGAGGGACTTAGACTCTGATCATTAGTTTTGGAAAAATGAGTTAAATACTTTTATAAATAAAATAAAATCTCTCAATTAACTTCAAAGTCATCAATAAGGTCTTCCAACCTCCAAAATAATTGAACAAATCAAAGCAGGATTGTCTACTAGGATTAAAATGCTTGAAGATACCATTGTTGAATGTACGATGATTGATGATTGCATAATAAATTGATTCTTTAAATCCATTAAAGTTGTTGAAGACCTTAAAGGCCCCTGCATTATTAGGGACTCTATGATGATACCTAGGGATGTTTTTAAGGAATAAATGAATACTATTAGAATGTCATTGGGAGCCAACTTTGACAACCTAGCTGAATTTCCCAAGGATCGGATCAAGAAATGCCTAGTTACATTTGTTAATGATAATAACGGTCAATTGGATAATATTTCACAACTACAATTAGATGCCAAGAAAATTGAAGAAAAAATATATCCTTTGAGAGTAAAGAAAGATATAACCATGCTTCCTATGAAGGAGTATATTAAAGAATGGCTCAAGAAGTTCCTAAATGAAGTTGTTGATCCAATAGAATTTCCTGAGAAATTAGGGTTAAAAAAAGTTAAGGATTCAATTCTATTTAAATTCTTGTGTAGCACTTGCAAAAGCGAGGGAGATTTTATTCTGCCCATAATCCTTTTGTAATTTTTTGAATGTTTATTCATTTCGATGAAATTCCATACTCTCTTCTCAACCTTGAATTAATTCGTCTTTATTGAACTGTTGTATGTTTTCTAAATCCAAGCCTTAATTGCGTTTCTCTCTTTATTTTATGTACTTGTTATCATTACTATTGGTCCATGAGATCCCAATTCCAACCCCTTAAGGGGAAATGCATTTTATTTTTATGATAAATTAACAATATTTTCTGACTATTCTTTAGGTATTTAAATTTATTATGAGATTTCAAGCATTTATATTATTTTTTGACTCTTGCAAAGAGCTTATTTCGAGAAATCATTTCATGTGTGATTATGAAAATTTAATCTATAAATACAAAGTAGCAATGTAACAACCATGGTGAAAATTCCATGTAAAAATATATAAATACCACGGATGATGGGACATGTATTCCAAGATGAATGGTGGGCAAGACATCCTAGGGGGGTGTTCCTTTGGTTGTTTATGATTAAGGAAATTGGAAAAGGCAATGGCTAAGGAATTAAAGAGGAAAAAAGGTCTTTTGGCACATTTATTTATGGAAATAATGGAAATTAGGAGAAAAGGAAGGTGAAAGATCACATTTTTCATATGAGGAGGAAATTGAGGGAAAATAATGGAGAATGAAGAAAATAGAGGCCTCATTAATAAAAAGGCTTATGAGGATCAGTGGGCAAGACTTGGTTAGTTTAGCTTTGGAGCTCTCTCATTATTCTCTCTCTCTCATGCTCTTGGTTACTTAGAGTTTTCTTGGAGCACTCTTGGAAGGTGTGGCATACTTGGATTCTTGGAGCAAGAAGGAAAAGGAAGAACATGAAAGAGCAAAAAGGCATCAACATCAACAAATGCATCAGATTTGCTTGCAGGTATTGAGTTGCATGTATGATTTATTCACTATTTTTGGCATGGATGGCACATGCATGGGGTTTCTTGGTTGTGATCTATCATTGGCATGGAGGATTTCCTGGATCGATTATGGATTGCCCAGCCCTGCCATTTCCTGGATAGCCATGGTGATTGTGGGTTTACTTTCATTGTTTTGTTTTTGTTGGTTCTCGTGTTTCCTTAGCTTGGGTTGAGTTATTAGTCCTGAAAGCCCTAGTTGAACAAACACTCTGGAATCCTTGTAACAACTTGGGTTGAGTTACTAGTCCTGGAAGCCCTAGTTAGATAAACGCTCTAGAAGCCCTTGACAGGTTGAGTTACTAGTCCTAGAAGACTTGGTTGGAAAAACACTCTAGAAGCCTTGTATAAGCTGTGGGTTGAGTTACTAGTTCTAGAAGCCTTAGTTGGAAAAACACTCTAGAAGCCCTGGAAGGCTTAGATGGAGACCAATTTGATGATGGTTTTTGCTGATGTCCGACCGTGAGGTGGAATCAGCGTTTGATGGGTTGAGGTGGGTGGCCTCTAGAAGCCCTAGATGAGTTTTGATTGACGTGTTCTATGAGATCCCACATTTATGCTTGGAATATGGCACAGGGATGATTGGTTGAAGAGAGACTTGGCTCAGCCAATCTATGGTTAGGTGGAATGTAGTAGTCCCATCTCCGGTTGGTTCATTGAATTTATTAATAAAAAAAAATCATTCCCTTGATTTTCATGTGCAAATGTATTGATGTATATATGGATTTTGATGGCTGATATGTTTATTGTATTTCTGTTCCTATTATGTTTTTTGATATGCGCATTTACCCTAAAGGTTGTTACAAAGTGGTATTAGAGCATGGTTCAAACACTTGGACTGGATGGGCTCTATCATAGGTAAAATGAAGAATAAAGGTTAAATTTTAGACCTTTCTGCCATATCTATTATAACTTTTCTTCTGTGGAATATTAGAAGTTGAAAATTTGTCCATACTGAAGGTAATACCACTAATAATGTGGTAAAAATTTCATATATTGGTTCACAATACTTTAGGAATTAAGATCTAAGGAAGATGACCTTCTTGAATGCACCTTTAAACATGTCAGCTTGGCATTTCTGCAATAAATTTTCTTTAGGCTTTTAGAAGTTGAGAAATCGTCCACATTGAGGGGAAATACCAATTATTATGTGGTAGAAGTTTCAGATATTGGGCCAAAATATTTTAGGATATATGAGTAGAGGGAGTCGAGCCTTCTGAATGCTCCTAAAATTAGGTCTCAAATAGGTCACGCTAACATTTTTGTTATAACTTTTATTCTAGGCACTCTCAGGAGCTGAAATTTTTTCCACAATGAGAGGAAATCCCGCATATATTGTGAGAAATATTTCAGACATTTATTTGCTATATTTTAGGAGATATGACTAATGGAAGTCGAGTTTTCTGGATACTCCTAGAAGTTTGCATCAAATAATATTGTGTTGGTATTTTTGTTATAACTTTTCATATATGAAATCTCAGAAGTTGAAACTTGAACCATTGTAAGGGATAATACCATTGATCATATGGTTTAGTTTCCATAACTTGTACTACTACATTTTAGGATATACGCATTGATTCATCCATTATATTAGTTTGCATGCAAAGTGTTTAATGAAATACTTAAATGGTTCAATGATTAATTACATACAAACTATTTGATAAAATGCACCAATGAGTATGTTGTTTGTGGTTAGGGATAGTATTGATGTGTAATAGCATTGTTGCAGTTGATATATTCTTACTTATGCAAATAGTTTGCTATAGTAGATTGCATGTAAAGTGTTTGAATAAATGCTTACATGCAAATGTAATAGTATAGTAGTTGTTTGTGGAAAATGTAAAAGTATGGCAATTGTTTGAAGAAAATGTTATTTTTCCTTGGATGGGATAGTATTGTAGTATGATAATATGGATGTAGCTGATCTATGTCTATTTGCATGCAAATAATTTGAAGAGTTGCATGTAGGGAATTTGAAAGGTTACATGCAAGAAATTTGAAAAGTTGCATGTAAGGAAATGGAAAAGTGGTTGTTTTTAGTTATTATGTTACAAGTGGAATAAGTGAAATGTTTTGGCTTAATCTCATGCAAAATGTAGGAGAAATAAAAATCAATTTATTTTCAAGTGTGGTTAAATTTAGTAGAGCTTTGGAGATCCCATTTCCATAATTGGACATTGGAGATCGGACCATTATAATAGCTTCCTCCTTCTACCTTAGTGTGGACCATGGATAGTAAGGGGGTATGCTTAAAGGTTGTTAATATTGGTGAAAGCTGATTTCAAATTAATAGACAAGATTTCTTAATTTTTAGAACATGTGGCTGGCTGTTTATGAATTATATGCCGCTTACATGTTGATTTCATGATACCTACTTACATCCTTGTATGTTAGGTTACATTTTTGAATATTTTGATTACATGTATCAGTCTTGTAGGTTGGTTACAAGAATTGATTGCTTATGTTCAACTACATGCATTTATGTGTATTGATAGTTGGTTTGGCATTTCTTATGCATACTGTTGGTTGCATGTGGCAATGTGAAAATGGATTAATGGTTGTTGTCATTCCTAAGGTCATGGTTTGTGTAGTTGATATGGTCATGCATTGATGACTGGAATCTAGCTAGAATGATGTGTGTATGGTTTGGTACTCATTTTTTATATGTTTATATACAGTTGTTATGCATGTATGGCTTTGGTTATAGTTTGAATATCAGGTTAAACATGCCTTGTGAAGTCATGGTATGCAATTTAGGTCATCATGATGCTATTGGTTGTTATGATGCTAATGTGTTGGCTGAGATAGAGCAGGAGATGTAGATTATTAAAATGAGGTTGCAACATTGGACTTTGGAGTAAGAGTAGATTGTCATACATGTATTGTATGTTTGACATGCAGGTATGTAGGTTAAAGATTGTTATATGCATCAGGATTATATACATTAGGTTATGTACACTCCTTTTTATGTTATGGTTACATTCATGATAGAAGTTAGGTGATCAATGTAGTTATATGCATGAGTAAGATAGTCAAGAATGATAATAACTTGTAGTTGTATACATTTCTCTTGTTGCTTTATATTAGATAACTTGATGATTAGGGCCATTTCATTGAGATATTGATGTTATAATTTGGATTTGTCATATGTGTGATGGTTATGTTCATTGCCTTGAAGATATTGATGTTATATGTATTGCTTTGACCTATGCAAATGATTATGGTTGTGATATTTAGACCTATGAACCGACATATTTGTGATATGGTGTCGTACTAATCTAAATTGATCATACATATGTGCTTGTTATGCATGAATGAAAAATTCTTATGAGCTTATGATGTGAGCATGTTAGTTAGTTACTGTTAGGGATATCATGATTTATGTTTTAGTTGATATGTTGTGAAGTTGTATCATTCTAACCTAGCTTTATTATGTAGATGAGATAGCCTCCTCTGATATACATTAAGGTATGAGTTTTCTTATGTCATATATTGGTTCTTGGTTGTTTGATTATGACATCTATTTGGTGTTTGAGTATTTGGTGCCTAGTTGATTTAGTTAACATGGCATCTTTGCAACTAGTTGAATGATTGATGAATTGCTTAATATGAGTATGTGTTCAAATTATTTTGTTTTAAGATGATTGTACTAACATGAATGTGTTGAGATAGGTGATATGTACTTGAATGTAGTTGATAGTTGTAGCATTATGTCTAATGACTATGGATTATGACATGATTGTTTGTAAAAGTTGATTTCAAATTGATAAATATGATTGTCTTTATATTTGGAACATGTGGTTGACATGTGTGAGCATGATGCAAGGAGTTGCATGGTAAGGGAGGTTGCCATAAATATTGAAGAAGGCTTGGGTTGAGCTTTCCCTAGGAACCATGGGGATTGAGTCATGGTGTTTGTTGTTAGTCTTGTGCTTTTGTTCTTTTGATTTGAAATTTTGTTTATGTCTAGTGTATGGACATACCACTTTGTTTATGGAGTCATTTTGTTATTGGTTTTTAGGTCTTCTTCTTATTTGTTTCTTGTCTTGCCTTTTATGTTTTGAGCCTATGGAATTGGTTGGGAAAGAGGAAAGTTCATGGAAATTTGGAGAGATGTGTGGTACTCAACTGATTATATAAGACCCAGATGAAGATTTGTGTATGAGTAAGCACAGTGGAAGGTAAGACTATGATAGTTAGTTGGACTGGTTGGTCCATTATGGTAAATCGAGAGTAGCAGTGTAGACACAAGAAATGTAACTAGAAAATGTAAAGTAAATGGATAAATGGTGTCATATGCTTTGGATATGTTGGGAACTATTTCTCTCAATGCTTGTGCATAAATATGGAATTTCTCTTAGCCTAGACCTTATGTTATCTGGTAATTATTTTATGATCATGATTATGTTGAAGTTTATATATATGTATACATGTATGTATGTATGTCATTGTCTGACATGATCATGATTGTTTTATTCTAACGTTTATATATGTTTGTATGTATCCATGTACCTATTGTACTATCTAACAGGGTTGTTAGGGATCATTCTTGTGGAGGAGTGATTTCTTATGTAGGAGAAAAACATGAAGAGGTTCATGGTCTTATGAGGAATCAATTGGGAAGAATAGTCACGAAAAATATACGAGGCCAATATCATGTGGATATTATTTGATATTGTATACTTGTATTATGCCTATGTTTATGTTATAAAAGGTAATTTTGAAGGATACATTAACAAAGTGAAAGTAGTGTGGTATGTTGTATATGTTGTACATGTTGCATCTATGATGTGTGAACTTGTGTTGTTGTGTATACATAGCATGTGTACATGTTATTTATGAAATGTTATGTACATGATGGTACCAATAAGGTTGTGCGAATATTTCATATGGGGTGTTGTATAGACATTGTACTGTCTTCATTACGTATATGCAACGTGTGTGCATATGGTGTTATGTACATGTTGGATATGTGGTATTGTGTACATATTGTACTATGTGCATGATGAATATGTAGTGTTTTGTGCATATGGTGCTATGCACATGTTGGATATGCAGTGCTGTGTGCAGATGATTCTATGTACGCATTGGATATGCAGTGCTATGTACAA